>JAVGVS010000168.1:270000-372509 GCA_032718565.1 Distichodus sexfasciatus
GGCCTGTAAAGTATTGCAAAGTAGCGCAGGCGATGATTAAAAAAGCTGTTCAAATTAATCCTGAAACAAAGCGTGTGCTGTGGGTGAGTATTGAGAGTTCTGTTTAATGTGTCAGTAAGCAAATATCACAGGAAATGGAAATCCCCCCAGGGAGTGTAATTTAAATGAGCGTTGCACGATGATATTGGAATCGTACCAGAATCGGCTGATAATTGCTTTTTTCAAGTCATCGGCAGCGGACCGATACTAAGATTTACCTGATATTTTATGATGCATTTATTGTACGTGGGACAGGTAGCGCTAATGCCAGGCAAGTCCAAGGTGGGATTTTATATGGACTGCACCTTCTGTATTGAAATGTATTGTGTTTTTTTGTAACAAAATTTACGTGCTCAACTTTTGCCCACACATGCAGTCGACTCTGCCTTTCTCATTTATCGGATACATGGAAAACAATGGATGTCGGCGTCGGCCAGTAATTACCATACTGTGCATCTGTAATTAAAATTTCTATGTAGTGTACCAAGTTAAATAGGGCGTGTGACACTCCATGTGCACTACCTAGTGTGTATAGAGCCGTTAAGCTGCAACCCCGGCTCTTTCCTGAGATGCATACTACCACATAGAAAAGTATGATAAAGAGCTCCTTAGCTACCATACTATTTAGTGCAGTAGTACGTGGCTCGGGATACAACCCATGTGTGAGCTCACATTTGCTCACAAGTGAGACAAACACACAATTTAGTTAGTTAGAGAATGTTTCCCGTGTGCAGGCAGAGCTGAGCGTGTAAAGACAAGAGATTTTGCTTGTGAACGTTCCACTGCATGCCACAGTTTTGACAATTAACACCATACATTTTAAGACAGAAGGTGTGGGCCGTGTAAAATCCCACCTCGGACTTTGGACATGCCTGACACAAGCGCTACCTTTCCCACGTACAATAAATGCATCATCAAATATCAGCTGGAAATATCGGGCAAATCTTAGTATCGGTCTGATGATGATGACTTAAAACAACCAATTATCGGCCGATTCTCAAATGATTCTGATATTATGGTGCATCCATATTTTCAAGTATACGGCCACCACTTGCTCACAAATTGCAAAAACATGCTCTATAGCTGTAGTTGTACTTGACCGCAATGAGGTAAAGAGACACCTCAGTGGGCCCTTTCTACTGGTTGTCATTTTGTTAGGTTTGTTCCACTGTATGATTTCCATCTTCATGGTTCGTAATAAATGCTTTAAAAGTTGTGTAATCACCCAGCGTATCTGACTGTGTAAAAGTGGAGCATGATATGAAGGTTGTGTGTGTGTGTGTGTGTTTTGTTTCCCACAGGGGACCGGACGGACCTGAGACCCTCACGGTCATTAATGTCTACTGTCCACGTGCAGATCCCGAAAAGCCCGAGAGGAAACTTTTCAAGCTGCAGTTCTATAAGCTCCTGCAGATCAGAGCCGAGGCCATTCTGGGCCCCAAAAGGTGATGTTTTATTCAAGATTCTAGATTCTGTCACAGACACGTTAATATGAGCACCACATGCAGTGAAATGAGCCCTGATACATCCTGATACTGTACATTACATTCCACACTGAAAAGAAGTAAGAAATGCTAAATCTAAGATAATAAGCATATTTAGAAACAACACATACAGTACTTTAAGCAGGTGTGAAAAAATGCTGTAAACAAAGAACGCTTTCGAAAATGGAAGTGTTAATCATTTATTTTCATCAATCAACAAAATGCAGTGAATGAACAAAAGAGAAATCTAAATCACATCAATATTTGGTGTGACCACCCTTTGCCTTCAAAACAGCATCAATTCTTCTAGGTACACTTGCACACAGTTTTTGAAGGAACTCGGCTGGTAGGTTGTTCCAAACATCTTGGAGAACTAACCACAGATCTATAATCCTATAATCCTACAAAATAATATAATGACTTCAAAATAATGTGACCCGATCTGCCGTAATGAGTCGAAAGTCAGCGTTCTATTTATTTAGATACGGGCGGATTATGTTGACATACATCAAAAATATCGATTTTTCTTTTTTGGTCTTATATGAAAGAAAAGGTCTTCAAAATTAATCTGGTCTCCAAAAAAGAAAAATTGCTATTTTTGTGATGTTTTTCAACATAATCGGCCCGTATCTAAATAAATAGAACGCAGACTTACAAAATCCCTGACTGTGTGCAAGTGTAAGAATTGATCCTATAAGAATTGATGCTGGTTTGAAGGCAAAAGGTAGTGACACCAAATATTGATTTGATTTAGATTTTTCTTTTGTTCGCTCACTTTGCATTTTGTAAATTGATAAAAAATAAAAATCATTATTTATATTTCTGAAAGCATTCTTTGTTTACAGCATTTTTTCACACCTACCTAAAACTTTTGCACAGTACAAAACTAACATTAAATTATAAACTGTAGTAGAACAGAGTAAGGATGGGCAATTAATCAAAACTGACACTCAGAATGTAATGTAATCTTGCCATGAAGATTATTTTGATTATTTTTTAATTCTGTTAATACTTTTTAAAAAGAATTCTGTCACAAAGATTAGAAAGATATCTCAGCTTTAATAGTGGTGGATATTTACAGTGCAACCCAAAATAATTGTTGATTAATTGTAAAGGAGGTAAATTATTAATTTATTTATTAATTAATCATGATCCTGATTTGAGAGGATATCACCCAGCCCTAGAACAGAGCATATATCTGCTGGGTCTGTGTATTGCAGTGTCGTTGGTTAATGTACAAAAGGCAAAAACAGCAGATGCATTTTCAACATTTTCTTTTGACCCTCGATTTGCCTTCTTTCCGTCCAGTCATGTGATCGTTTTGGGCGACATCAACACGTCTCACAGACCCATAGACCACTGTGACCCGGACGATGTGGTAAGGATCCATCAGTATTTTCTACAAAGGAAAAATAGTCGTGGAGAAAAAGAACACGCAAAATAGACAATATTAAACCAACACTTGTTTTAAGATGTACTAAACTAAAATCAACGTAAAATAAATCCATAAACGTGCTGGTGTTCTAGTGGTCAGGATGCTCGGCTCTGGACTAATCGTCATGAATAGTGTTGATGATCTTACACTTATTTTGCTGTGTTCTTGCGACGTTGCCCTGCAGGATCAGCTCTGTATATTATTACATAAACCCCAGAATAGGTCCAGCAAAAATCTAACCTCAAAAATCTGACCTCAAAATTCATCCTCTTCCCGTCTTTACCTTCACGTCACGCAGGACGACTTTGAGGACAATCCCGGCAGGAAGTGGCTGGACGCTTTCCTGTTTGGATCGACGGGAATCGACGAAGAAGGCTCAGGCAGTAGGAAGTCGGGTGGGAAGTTTGTGGACGCATTTCGTCGTTTCCACCCAACTCGTGTCAACGCCTTCACCTGCTGGTCGACGCTCACCGGCGCCCGTCACACCAACTACGGCACGCGTATCGACTACATCTTCACCAGCTGCTCTCTAACGGACACCTGCCTCCAGAATGCCGACATAGTGCCGGAGATGGAGGGCTCGGACCACTGCCCGGTGTGGGCGCGGCTCGGCTGCTCCGTCGTCCCTGGCGACCGCTGCCCGCCTCTCTGCACACGATACTTGCCCGAGTTTGCCGGGAAGCAGCAGAAACTCTCACGGTTTCTCGTTAAAGTTTCCGACCAAAAGACGCTTTTCAGGAATGAAGAAGACGATGCTCTGCCGGGATCTCAGGAGGCTGAAGAGACACGCGAAAACCGGAATCCTCTAACGACACAGAAAATCACAGCAAAGAAAAGAGCGCCGGAGTCGTCTTCGTCGTCGTCGTTGTTGTCTTCCTCCAAAGATAAAAGGAGCAAACATTCTAAAACGGTTAGCAAACCTCAGGGAAGCCTCCTAAACTTCTTTAGACGTCAGCCGACTCCGGGCCTCGGTCCAGCCGAGGATGTAGAAACGCGAGACCTCCCAAAAGACTCAGAAAATCAAGCGTCAGGCTGCGACCTGTTGGACCAAAAGGAGGAAAGTGAAGACTCTGAAGTGAAGAGCAGCGGTTCTAACGGTTCTAACGGTTCTAACGATCAGGACCGGACCCGAATTGAAGCCGGCACCGGTCAGGGGAGCAGAGACTCCAAGACAAACTCCTGCCCTGATTTTTGGAAAGCGGTACTGCGCGGACCGCCCCCACCGCCGCTCTGTAAGCAGCACAACGAGCCCTGTGTACTGCGCACCGTGAAGAAAGCTGGGCCCAATCTGGGACGACAGTTCTTTGTGTGCGCTCGACCTCAGGGACACGCGTCCAACCCGGAGGCCCGGTGTAACTACTTTGCCTGGGTGGAGAAAAAGTAAAAGTCCAGGCAGAAGTTCTTGGGTCCGGTTCTCAATAACTGGTGCTACTGTGTTTATTTTTGATTGTTTTTACTGTAAAAATAAAAGTGATTATATTTTGGAGTGTATCATTTTCTTGGACTTAGAATAGGGCTGGGCGATATCCCCTCACATCGATATCATGATTAATTGAACATTTTACCTCTTATGATAACTGTTAAAGCTGAAATGTGTCAGACTGGACGGGGCATCATGTGACAGCACACACACTAGTATGTTTTTAAGGGGACGCTACACCAACACACAATTATTTTAGCGGAAAGTATTAACTGCATATTTAAAATAATTGTTATGGGGAAGATAACATGGATTAGAGGTTCTGAATATTGATTTTAAATCATCTTTGATGAATTGTCCAGCCCTACTTTGAAACCTGAAATGAGGACCTGGATTAGCACCTAGAACCTTATGTAAACTGCGTCACAAATTACATAAAAATAACATTTTAGAATGTTTTAAAGAAGTGTTTTGCATCCAAATTTAAAATAAAATGTATGAACGTTTGGGAAGTTTTAGAGGTTTTAGGGGCTGTTGGTCGTGTAACGATTAGGAAGTTGACCCCATGATCGGAAGGCTCCGGTTCAAGTCCTGGACCAGTAAAGGTACGGTCCCCAAGCACTGCTCCTCGGGCGCTGCCCACTGTCCACTGTGTCTTCACAAAAGGGTGCAATGCAGACCTCACATATGGTTGTGGTGCACATATGGGTGTGCTGTGTTCACCATGGTAATCCTTGACTAAGAGATGAGCCTCATTCATTGAGCAATTCATTTCCCAAACGGCTTGTACTAAGTGAAGTGAGTGATTATTTGTCATTGTGAACACACCACAGCACAGCACACAGTGCACCACAACGAAATGTGTCCTTTGCATTTAACCCATCCGTGAAGGAGCAGTGGGCAGCTGACATGGGCAGCGCCCGGGGAGCAGTGCTTGGAGACGGTACCTTGCTCATGAGTACGTCAGTGGTAACTTTACCAGCGCTGGATTCGAACCTGCGGCGAACACCCTACCGTTACGCCACCAACTGCCCCGTAGGGTAGGGTCACAGGTACCAAAGTCCATCCTGCAACAATAGGCAACGTTTCAAGAACGTAAGAAATCAAGACATAAGAAAGCAAAAAAGAAACGTTCATCTCCTAATAACAGTCTTCCTGCAGCAAGTTGGCGTTAAGGGTATTCAGGGGTTTAGAGGTGGTAATGCTGGAGGTAGGATTTGAACTCACAACCTCTTACTCCAGAGGCGAATATCCTAACCATGAGACCACCAGGGGTAATATATTCCAGCATACATTTTAGGTAGGGCTGGGCAATATGATCTCTAATCAATATGATTAATTGAAAATTGATTGTTTTGATTTTTTTGTTTGGTTTTTACCCTCGTAGTTCACTGACAAGGTTTGTCCTGTAAATATGCTCAACTGTTAAAGCTGGATTATTATTTCTAATGAAAGAGTGCATATCTTTGTGATTTGTAGTAACAGACTGGATGGAGTGGAGTCATGTGATAGCATGTTTTTAAGAGGACACTACATGAACACATTGGTGAGAGTATTAACAGCATTTCAGAAATAATCAAAATAACTAACATGAGCTAATTATGTTGCTTTGATGTTCTGCATGTCAGTTTTAATGTATATTTAATTAATTGCCCGGCTTTAGGCCTAATTTATTTTCGAGACTGAAGTTAAGGATGGTTTATATCTTAATGTCGGTCTTGAAAATAAATTAAGCCTAAAGCTGGGCAAAAATTAATGTTCTGCCTTTCGGTTTTGATTCCTTTTCGATTAATTGACCAGCCTTAGGCTTAATGTATTTTCAAGACTGACATTATGACAACCTACGTGTTTAGCTTTATTTACATATTTAGTTGATATATATTGTTTGTAAATGATCAGGGGCCTGTTTCAGAAAGCAGGTTTAGGAAACTCGGGGTTTAAACCTGACCTCTGGGTTGACTAACTTGGAGCTCTCAAACTCTGAGTTCTTGGTTTCAGAACAGGTGATAACATTTAGTTCACGCGACTCAGTTCAGTTAACCCTGAGTAGAGCGCGTGCACACAGGCATAAAAAGACGTCATTAATGGAACGCAGATAAAACAATTCACCATGGCAACGATAGACAAAAAGACTCACGGTGGAGCTATTAATGAGCGCATATTCCGATCACGAGTGTGTGTGTGTGTGTGTATGTGTTCTTGTACTTGCTACTTAGTGAGAACCAAAATGAGTTTTTAACCAGCAGAGTGAGGACCTTTTTGGGAAGTGAGTTTTTTTGTGGTCCTCACTTCTTTAAACTGCTTTTACAAAAAATATACAAGTTTATTTGCAAAACTTAAAGTGTAGAAAGATTAGCTTTTGGTTACTGAGGTTATGGTTAGGGTTATGTGTAGTATTATTTAGATACAGTAATATAGAAGTCACTGGAGGTCCTCACTACTATATAAGTACAAGGATGTGTGTGTGTGTGTTCATGTATTTATCGCATTGTGGGGACCCTTTTTGTTCCCTAAAATCACTTTTATCTGTTGTTTTTTTGGGCTTTGTGGGGACATTTGAGAGGTCCCCATGAGGAAAATGACTTTATAGAAAATGTGCTTGTTTTATTTGAGAAACTAAAAGAGGTAAAAGATGTGCTTTTGGTTACTGAGGTTAAGGTTAGGGTTAGGATTAGGTGTAGGTGTAAAATTATGTACTTTAGTCATTATGGGAGTCTATGGAAAGACCTCACAAAGATAGTAATACAAGACTGTGTGTGTGTGTGTGTGTGTGTGTTCGTGTGTAAAAATAATAATATTAAAAAGGCAAATATCGTGACAGCCGCTAAGGAATGTCAGAAAAATGATGATCGAGTGAAGGCGTTAGTACTGATGAGAAAGATAGGCATCATTCTTTATTTAAGAAGTGTTACTAGTTTTCTTGTACCACTTTATTAATTTACACTCTCTCTCTCTGTGCGCGCTCGCTATTTATTTTTTTTATACAAGAGCAACCCAACAGAGATTGGGCATAATTGGCAGCAGTTAAAAATGAAGTACAAAAATATAGTCCAAACAGGTAGGTATAATTTCTTTACAAGCCAGTGGGTGGTTTTGAAGGCTCTACTTAGCATCATTCAGTGGGTTGATACATGTGATTAGTTAGTGAGCTAAGCCAAAAGAAGCGACCATTTCTTCATCTCGACACTGCCAGTATGTAATATTATCTACAGTTCTTTCCAAGTGTCCAAATTTGTGCTTACGGGATATGTTCACAACTTGCCTCCATTAGCCATTAGGAAAAAGGCAGAGGCCAGAAGAACAGGTGAGGGTCCATGACCAGCACCCCTTACAGAGGCTGAAGAGATGGCCCTCAGACAAAAGTCAAAGTAAACTTTGTCATCTCTGCTATATACTGTACAGATATACAGAGAGAAGATATACAGTTTTTACAGTGCAATAAGAAATAGGGAACAAAGAACAAAAAGGGTACATGCCATAAACAATATATAAATAGAATACAAAATATACATTTTAAACTAGGAATGGAGTATTAAATATAACTTTAAACTAAAACTAGAAGTAGATTGACAATTTGGATGCAGTATTACCTACAAAAGTAGAAACTGACTTTTACACTGAATGTGCAAGAGGTTAGAAACAGTTTCACTATGAAAAATTCTATATCCAGTCTATGAATAAAATGGACCCTGCAATCAAGCGGGACTGGTCGATCAGTAAATCCAATCCAATCCAATCCACCTTTATTTATATAGCACTTTAAAAACAACACAGTTGGCCAAAGTGCTGTACACATATATACAATACAAAGTAACACATAAAGCCATAGAAATAAAATAAGCAAAGTAGAAACACTAAAACAAACAATAAACGTCAAAGTAAAAGTCAACATCTCAAACTGAATTAAAAGCCAATGAGAAAAAATGTGTTTTAAGAGAGGACTTTTAGTGACATTTAGTGAGTCGGCCTGATGCGCAAAAGTAATTCATTCCACAGTTTTGGAGTGGTGACTGAGAATGCACGGTCCCTTCTAAGTTTTCTCTTTGTTTTAGGGACGACTAACAATAACAGACACTGTGGGGCAAGGCCATGAAGACATTTAAAAACAAAAAGAATTTTAAAATCAATTCTAAAATGAACCGGAAGCCAGTGAAGTGAAGAGTCAAAGTAAACTTTATTGTCATCTCTGCTATATATTGTACAAGGGAAAAGGAACAAATAAGGTACTAAAATATATAAAATATAAAAATAAACTATAAAATATACACCTTGTAACTGAGGGTATCCCTGGAGGAAGCTCCTCAGATCCAGCCACCCCCAGGAAGTTATAATATAATTGTGTAATCATCATCTTCTTGTGGTTGATGGTGTAAGGTGTCTTGTGGAGCCTTCTTCCACAACAGACCTCCATGCAATTGTAAGTAGTGTAAAAAACCAATTGTTAATTTCCATTATAGGACGATAAAGACACCTTATCAGCTGCCACAGAAAGGGAAGCTGCTGAGACACCAACTGAGGATAGCACTTAATAATGAACAGCACCTAAAACTGATGTAGTGGTGGTACACCATAGTAAAACTTGCACCTTTTCCCTCACAAAGCAGTACTGGAAATTTGTTCAATGGTGAACAAAGCACAATTGCAGTGCACCTTCCCTCTGTAAGCGTACATAATTGAAAAAGAACATTTGCTAAGCTGCATTAAATTAAATTAAGCCTACCTCCACATTAATACTGTTAATACTTACTATTTACACAATCTCCTTGATTTAATGACAGAGCCTTGATAGGAATATGAGTTCCATCTGTGCAGCCAGTCACAGCTGAAAATCCTAAAATATACTGGGTAGACTGAGAACTGTTGGAAAAGAGGAACCTTACTGATTTAATTGATTACTTTATAGAAGACAGGCAGGTTAAAGAAATATAAAATGGAAAATCGAAAGCTTTCAGTTAGTAGTTTTGTGTGGTATTGCAAAAAGTGTAGTTTGACAGGCCCGTAGCCAGCCATATTGCAAGGGGGGGTTCTTTTTTTTTTTTTTTTTTAAGTGGACCTTTTGTATTTTCATACTTATTTTGTATTTCATTATGAGATTTAAATACTGCATTTTGGTGACTTTTTTTTGCAATAATTTGTGCTGGATATCTTAATCTGTCTGCTCGTATCATAATGTGCACACTTTTGATGCACTAAAAAATACTTACTACAATGTTGTCAAATTGCTTATCAAGTTTATGTATGCTTGTAGTGTTGTCAGGTTACTGGATAGAGGCAATAAAAGTTCGAACCACCCGAACCCCCCCTGGCTACGGGCCTGTTTGAGTGCAAGGGTCACATTTCTGACGCGCCGACAGACGGTTGCCTTGGAAACGCGTTCTGCGTCACCAATATTATATAGAAAACTTCCAATGGCAAACAAACGAACTGCGATTCAAAGAGCTTGCTCAGAACTATGAGCTTGTGTACGATGTGGTATGCGAGCGTCATGGGGGCTGAGAATATTGCTGAAATAAATGATGGATTGTGAGGAAAAACGGAAACACTCCTGAGAAAAATAATGATCGGGTAACGATAAAACATCCATCCTCCCGACGAAGATTTATGCGAATAATTTGTTCTTCAATGTCAGTGGGTTCGTCGAAAATAGGGCACACCATGTCTGAGCACTTACGTCCTTTAGTTTGAAGGTTGAGTTTAAGTGGAGAAAGTCCGAGTTACTACAGTAAAAGCTGCGAGCGAGCAGGTTAGCTTCACGGAGTATGTTGCCACAGTAACTGACTCAGAGTTAGGCTGAACTGCCTTTCTGAAACCGGAAACTCCGGGTTTCCCTTAACTCGGAGTGAAATAACTCTTAAATAACGCTTTCTGAAACAGGCCCCAGTTCTTCAGGCGCGCAAGTTTTGCTTATTTACCGGCAAGTTTCTTTCATTTTTAACTTTAGTTGTAAGAGTGAAGTGAAGGGTTGGGAGGACTTTTATGAAGCAGAGCCACTTCCGCTCCGCTCCCCCGCGAAGTGGGTGTTTGTATCCGTCTTCACTCTCTTGCAGGAAGGCTAACGGCTCACTGCTGGAGCTTCCAAATAAACAAGCGGCTCCTAACTGGAATGTCTAGAGATATTCGGCATGGAGAAGTGAGTAGGAGCGGGGCTGGGGGCTGGGAGTGGGGCAGGGAGCGGGGTTCGGGGCGGGCGGGACGGAGGTGATGAAGGCGCGGAGGAAGCGCGCAAAATGGCGTTGTTTTGACATCTGATTAAGGCGCGCAGTCGCGGCTAACTTTACCCAGCGAAGATCGCCGAGATGCGCAACATCTCACAACCCTGACAACAACCTGACTCACATTACTGAGGGAGAAAAGGCATTTTCGTGTAAATTAGCGGTTGGGGTTCACCACACACTGTTGTTAACGGAGCGCGTTCGACAGCCGCTCATGCTAACGCTAACTTTTTTAACAGAACGTAATTTCCTCCCGAGCACCGCCTTACACGCACATTACACACGCTTTAGGAACGTCACACACAGCTTCACTTCATAATCATATGCAGAGTTCAGGTCGTGTAGCCTAGAAAACCCCCTGCTTTCCTGTTCTCAACTGGTAGGGTGAACACAGACAGATTAGCCTGCCCAAATTCCTTAGCAGCCGATAAGCAGCTCAATAACCCGGGGAGTGTACACTAAAAACGAGTAAGAATAAAACATATAGAAACGTATATACGTGCAAATAAAAGGACAGAAGTTACTATATATTAAGTTACAATAAAGTGTGTGTGTGTAAATGAAATATGTGTACATGTATATATATATATATATATATATATATATATATATATATATATATATATATATATATATATGTGTGTGTGTGTGTGTGTACCATATGTGTGTGTGTGTGTGTGTGTATATATATGTATGTATGTATGTATATATGTGTGTGTATGTGTATGTATATATATATATATATATATATATATATATATATATATATATTCAAAAATTCTTTATTTGTCGCATTGCAAGTTTATACAGGTACAACATGCAGTGAAATGTATCCTGATCCGCTCTTTTAACTGTAAAAATAGACACAATACAACTTACAAACATAAGACTGACTTAAATAAGGAGGTTGGGGTAACAGAGACGAGAAAAATAAAACTATAATAGTGTTATACAATAAGGAAGATAGTAACATGTGCAATATAAAGTTACATGTGCAATATAAAGTTACATGTGCAATATAAAGTTACATGTGCAAGTTTTAACCTGAATTGCAAGAACATTGTGCTAAGACGAACAGGTGCAATGGGAATGATTTTTTAAAATTGCCAAAAGTGCAACTGCAGCATTATACATAACCGAACAGTAGAGCATGTGATATTGGACAACGAAATGTAACTGACAGTATAGTGATTATATAATTGAGGTTTATATAGCAGTCAGACAGTATAAGTTGCTCGTAGCAATATGAGGTATGTATGTTAGCAGCATGTAATAACATGGACAATTACAGTATATAAGTTATACGTAATGATATGAGGTATATATTAGTAGCATGTAATAACAGAACTTAAAGGGCATGTCCTTGTTCCAGAAAAGCGGATGGCCTGAGGATAGAAACTCCTGAGTCTCTCTGTTTTGGCCATGATGGTGCGGAACCTTCTGCCTGATTGCAGAAGATGAAAAAGTCTGTTTCCTGGGTGAGATGAGTCTTTTATACAGTGGGTACAGAAAGTATTCAGACCACACCCTCACACAGGATCACTGTAAATCAGCCACAGTGATCTTTGGGTTCTTGGTTACCACTCTTACCTGACTCTTCTCTCCCCGGCACTGAATTGTAGTGTGGCCAGTTCTAAGAAGTCCTCCTGGTTGTCCCATTCACTTTGGAGCTGTAAAGGCCTAATACCCAGAAAGTGCGTGGCTTTCCAAATCATGTCAAACAATTTAATTAAACCGCGGCTGGTAAGTCTAGACTTACCTCAGAGATACTTTTTGAAGAAGTGGAGGCACCAGAATCGAAATACTGAGTGTTATAACACAGGGTGTGAATACTTATGCTCATGTGAATATTTCAGTTTTTTATTAATTTGCAAAAACTTCTACAATTCTGTATTTTGCTGTGATTATGGGGTACAAAGTGTAGATTGAGGAGAGAAAAATGAACATAAATGACTTTAAGAGATGGCTGCGAGGTGTAACGAATTGAAACATTGAAAAGGGAGATCTGAATACTTTCATTACTTACTGTGTGTGTATGTATATATGTATATATATATGTGTGTGTATATATATATATATATATATATATATATATATATATATATATATATATATATATATATATATATATGTGTATACATTATATATATTTATATATATATGTATACATTTATATATATATTTATATATAATATTACAACTATCTAGTTATCATACCACAAACATAAAAACGCATACATTTATACACTAACAGTATATGCGTATGATTAATATACATATAGTGTACAGTGTTGCTCATCAAACAACACGACTCCACTCTAAGGAGCCTGGATTCAGTGTACCATGCTTCACTTCGTTTTATTTCTAATGCAACATCTCTCACTCGTCACTGCATTCTCTATGATTTAGTTGGCTGGACATCATTAACCATTCGTAGACAACAGCATTGCTATATATTTATCTACAAAGCTTTGTTGGGTAAACTAAAAAAAAAAAAAAAACCCTCAGTACCCTTCTTTCTGTCCGTTCTAGTAGGTACCATCTGCGTGCATCCAGGTGGTTGCCCTTGAATGTTCCCTGTGCTAGAACAGACTTCATTTTTCCACCATGCACCATGGTCATGGAATAACCTTCAAAAAACTCTTAAAATGAAAATGTTGTATCCTAAATAGATTCAAGTATCATAAGAAGAATGCAGTGAGGATGAATGTCATTGTTATTTTTGTGATTGAGCAGTTGTCACTTTGTGATTTGTTGTTGTCTCTTATGTATTTTTCATGTGCTGTTTTTATATAAAGCCGCTACCTTGGCCAGGTCTCCCTTGTAAAAGAGATTTTTCATCTCAATGGGACTTCCTGGTAAAATAAAGGTTAATAATAATAAAAAAAAAAAAGCATGTGGCACCTGCCGTGCGCTGGACTGTCTACACCACATTACATCTTTACTGTGATTGTTATGCAGAAAGTATAAATGTAAGTTCTACATGTGAAGAGGAGATACATAACTTCACTAACGTATTTGTTGAGTCAGCCGTCAACATGCATATTGCGTCTCATTGGCTGAGTTTTGGAATGTTCAACAATAGGGCTGCAACTAACGACTGTTTTGATAATCGACTAGTCATCTTCGACTTCTATTAAAGCGATTGATGCGACTAATGGGATTATAAATTGCATAATTATAAATAAGCTCCGATTTAGCTACCAGCTTACCACATTTAGTATGAGGTTATTTAAATTTTTGTGGTAAATAATAAAGACAAGAAAGATAGTTCACTCAAAAGCATATTTTAATAAATAAGTTTCTTCTTTGCCTTATCTAGCCTTACGATGGCTCCTGGTTTTGTGATGGTACTGAGAAAATGGTAACATACCATTATAACATTTATGAGCGAGTGACAAAGGCGTTGGTTACTTTACTGTGATGCTTAATGCTTAGTATAGACCCTGTACTATTAAATTATATAATTATAGGTCGATAAACTATATAACTTCCATTTAACGACCCGTCCCGTTCCTCTCTTCCTCGACATCTTTGTGGTTTCTGTAGGAACTTTCTTAAGCCAATCACAAAACCAGGAGCCATAATAGGATTCATGGCCGGAGCTGCCAAACCCGCCCCAAACTGCCCAAACCCGCCCCCAAACTGCCCAAACCGCCCTTTTAAGCCACGTAGTAGAAATCTCGCACCGAACCTGCAAAAAAAAGCTATTTCCGTCGTCAATCTACTTTTTAGCGAGGACTTTTAACTTGTCGAGAAAGAAAAGACGTTAGAGAGGAAAAATACAGTTTCGCAATATTATCACCAACGCGCTTTTCGTTCTTAATTTTGTGCTCTTGAATTTTCACATTTGCGCTCGCGACTTTGAAATTTACACCCGCAAAATTTTTGCAGCAAGCCATTTTGCGCGCTGTAGTTTTGGCGTTGATGTGACGCCATAGGGCCATTCTTCTAGCTGTCACTGAATGCTATTGAGAGTGTGGTGTATCGGTGCACTCTGTTGGAAGGCGGTAGTATTGCACAGGTAGAAAGGAAGGAAAACGCTTCACTCCGTTTAAAAATACATCTGCCGACAATTATCGACAAATCAAATTCGTCGGCGACTTTTTATTGTCGACTTTTGTCGACAATGTCGAATAATCGTTGCACCCCATTCAACAACTAACAATCTGTTAGTTGTTGAACGTTATGAATGGAATTAAAATGTTAAATGATTTCTTTTTTTGTGATTTTGATATAAATGGAAATGAAGTGATCGTGTTAAATCAGCACATGATATTGACTCATATTGATCACTGGCTGCTAAAGGAGAATCGAATTGAAATCATTTCGAAGCAGACTGTGTGACATTGGTTTTCATTGAGTCAATATAATATTGTAGTGTGCATAAACATGTGATTTTCCCCCCTGCCATACGTATTTCAGCTTGTTTGTTTTCTGCACAGCGGAACGGGAGTTTTCTACCAGGCCATGCCGGCAGTGGGACCTGACGGGAAAAACGTGATGAAGTTGATTCCGGTACAGAAAGTGAACGGACAGTTTGTTCAGACCCAGGTACTTCTCGCAAAAAACGCTGGTCCGTCTCAGGACTGTACTCAGGCCGCTCACGCCTCTCCTGCATCCCTACAGCTCGGCAGAGTCCCCACGCTGCAGCCCACTTCTGACGGACGCTTCATCCTCAAAGCGCCGACTGAGAGCAATACCTTATTCAACTGCGTCAAGAGCCAGCACACAGCAGCGAGTGAGGGTTTACAGAATGCTGCCGGCCAAATACACATCCCGCTTTTCCCTACAAAAACCACACCCTTACCGCTTCAGTTGCCGCTTCAGAACAACAAGGACGTGACTGTGAACGCCACACAGCTGCCCGCCACCATGAAGTCACCCGTTTTTTCCAGCAGACATTACCTCCAGATCCCTCCCAACGCCACAGTTCAAACTGTCCCGACCTCCTCACTGCCGCAGGCCCTCCAAAACCGCATCTGTACCTCCGGAAACGCACCTCCTAACCTTTCACCCGGTTTATCCACGGTCATGTATGTATCACCTGTCAACTCTCTTCAACTTGCCCCTAATCAACAGCTTCAGTGTCTGCCAAAGTCAGTTGAACTTTCCAGGCCCTCGCCTCATGTTCCAGGCCCAAAGGCTCCTGCCAAAAGTCCCAGCATTTCTGTTTCTTCAGTACCCAGCCCCAAACCTGGCCAGGGAGTTGCCACTCCGCAAAAGTGGCTGGTCCAGGAAGGGACGGGAAGCTCGGGTCCCTGCCTCATTCCGTTGACCTCCGGCAACATGACCAACGACATCCTTAAAGCCGTCAAGCAGATGGAAGGCGCCAAACTCGTTAACCGGGGAGACGCCAAAGAAACGGCATCGACTAAAGCCTGTCAGGAGAAGGTCAGCGCAGGAGCCCACAACACTCTCGTCATGAGCGATGGGAAGGTTTACTTTGTGGGTAAGAAGAATTCTGACCTCAGTAAGGATGTAATCTCCAGGGTGGAACACGAGTCTCACGTTGAAAATTTGGCCCAGAAGTCCAGTGCTGCTGGAAGCTCAAATGCAGCTCAGAAACGAAACCTCCAAAAGAGCTCAGCAGGTCCGAAGGCCAATGAAATCATCGACTTGTGTGACGACGAGGATGAGAACGAGAACGAGAACGAGAACGAGAATGAGAACGCAGGATCAGCTAGAGTAAATCTTCCTGCTGAGATGGTAGCCGACAACGATGAAGACTCCAACGTGATCTTTGTGTCTTACATTCCACCCAAATCGGAAACCGAGACCAGCAAGAGCGTCCCAGAGACGACGTTGGCTCAGACCAGTGACGGGAAAGACACGGACACCCCTGAATCTGTGGGAAAAGAGGACGAAGAAAACAAGACGAGCGACGCTGCTGCCGACTGCCAAGCTGGGAAGTGTCCAGACGACGCTCCTGCTGCTGCAGAAACCGAGCGTGCTGCTTCAGAACGACCAGTCAACGTTTGTGATCTAGAATGTGATGTTGTTGAAAAGGTACAGTGCTATCCAAGCTCAGTCTTTGCCAGTTATTATTAGCACTTGTGTCCAACTGAATGTTGTCTTTGTGCAGGTATCAGACGACTTGATTTCACAGCGTGGAAAGGAAGCCGAAGAGGTGAAAGAGGCTGATACAGTATGTTAAACTCTTTTTAGTCAATCTTTGGATTACAGTGTTTGGTCATGAGCTGTGTAATGGTGTGTTTAATTCTGTCAAACATTTACAGCATTTATTCAGAACACACTTCCATCTCCTAATTACAGGAGACACCTCATGCACGTTGGAGTTCTTACTCAGGGAATCAGCTTTAAAGTAGCTGGATAAGACCAGATAATAGAATGATAGGTGCTGGTGGTCTAGTGGTTAGGATACTCGTCTCTGGAAGAAAGAGGCTGTGGGTTTGAACCCTACCTCCAGCACTACCACCACCACAGGATCTTTGAGCAAGGCCTTTAACCCCAAGCTGCTGCCGGGAGACGACTGTCCCCGAAATTAGGAAACGGAAGTGGCTCTTGATGAGAGTACTTTAGATGAAACCCTGATAACCATTACATTTACGACATTCAGCAGATGCCCTTATCCACTTCCCGCGTCCATTTCCTAATTTCAGGAGCGTGGACTTCAGTTGCATTAGTTGTGTTGAGAGTGAAATAAAGTCCATTTAATTGTGATCATTCAATCACCTTGTTTTGTCTGTTTCTGCTTAATAACTCCTTCCATAGTTGTGTCGTAACGGTTTGTTCATGTCTCAAAATATTGAAAATGAGGAGATCTGGGCTCTTATGTTTCTCTCTTCCTGCCGTTTTTCATGTCCGAATGATAGTAGTTCTCTGTTTTAGCCACAAGGTGGAGCCGTCATTAAGGCCGTCATGCCCTATTTTGACCACAAGGTGGTGTTTAAGGAGAACTGTGCTGTTCCGTTTAACTTGTTCCGGACGTGAGCTTAACATGAACTCAGCAGCTCATAGTTTAACTAGAATCAGCACAAACATCTAGAAACAGCCAACATCATTTCTCCTTTTTATCTTTGCATCCTTTCATCTACTTTTAGGTTTTTAGCGCGCAGTAATCACTAAAGCAGCCCAATACAGGACAGTTTGTTCACGTAATGCATGAAAAGTGTTAGGATAAATAATGATCTTGTGTAGCAGCAGCATTATGTATGATTGTCTGTACAATGTTCTGTGGCTTTTCTGTATGTATTTACATTTATTAGCAGTACACCAGAATGCAGTGTATGATTATTTTATCAGTTTGTTAAAGTATGTGTTTTAATAATTCTTTCTTTCTGAGATATTTGATCCAGAGACATACATGAAAATGTGAAATTTTGTCAACAAAGTGATCATTTGCCAAAAATAATCCGAACTGCCTCCTGTTGTGTTTGCGTATTTGTAATAAAATAAATCTAAATATCTTGAAATGGAACTCTTCTGTATTTCAGGCCGTGGACGAGCCCCCTGTGGAGCTGAAGCCTCAGCAGAAGAGCGATCCTGAACTCAAGCAGATTTTTGGGATTACGTCTGATTTAAGAGTGTCTTTGCAGAAGATGGAGAAAGAGCCTGATCCAGAAGCAGCGAGGAGGTCGGTTAACAAGCGCACGCTGGAGGGAATCCGCAAACTGATCCACAACTCCAACATAGAGACCAAAATCCGCCAGCTGATCCAGGCACAGGTGAGAAACTGTTAATGTCCTCGTTGTTGTTGGTGAAAATGTTTCCGTTTACTACCATGTTTAGAGCTACTGTGATAAATCATATGGTTCAGTTACCACAGCTACGTTTCTGCTTTGTGCTACTCATGTCATGATTTTCATTCCTCTTAAACCTTTTTATTCAGTGTTTCTACTGTAAATTACCACAAGTAGGGCTGGGCAGTTGATCGAAAGTGAATTTAAAACCAACATTCAGAACTAGAGGTCGACTGATATTGATTTTTCAGGGCCAATATCGATACCAATTATTGCTAGTTAACAGTTGAATTTTACAAACACCAAGCTCAGCTGAAACTCTCCTCTTGCCGTAGTAGGGCCCTTATAATTACTTAACATCGGCGATGGTCAAAATTAAACACAGATACCGATAATCCGTGAAATGCTTAATATCAGCCCCCGATAATCGCCCGACCCTTGTTCAGAACCTTTAGTCAGCATAATCTTGCCGTGTCGGCTATTTTGAAATTTTGGAAAAACTTGTTTCTACTTTCCCCAGTGTGTGTTGGTGCAGTGCCCCTTAAAAACATACCAGTGTGTGTGTGTTGCCATGTGACTCCGCTCCTTCCAGTCTGCACTACATCTGTGTGTTTCCTTCAGTTATTTTAACATCGCAGTCATTAGAAACAAGAGTGCGACTTTAATATCGGAGCAGATTTACACAACAAACCTTGTGAACTTTGAGGGCAATAACCAAAGCAAAAAAATATTAATGAATAATAATAACAATAACAATCGTGTTATTGATTTGAGGTGATGTCGCCCAGCCCTAACCACAAATATTGTACAGTACAAATATCAGAACTTGGGACGATTAGAAGGTGTGCTGCATTTTTTCATTTAACTGTTGAAAGCTGTCACACGCGTACCTGACGGTGTCAACAGACCAAATAATCTGGATAAAATAACTATAATAAAATAATAAGATTTCATTTCTTATTTAAGAGAAACTTATTTCCGCTTCTACATTTGTAAATGTGCTTCAGGAAAACCTGTCCAGGTAGCATGGTAAAATGCTGAGGTCTGCAGCAGAGTTTTGCAACAGAGTTGCATGTTGTTTTCACCCTTGAGTTCCCCGGTGAGGTTTCCTGCTGCTTCCTCCATGTGACCAACCGACCGACCACATGATGAGTGTGATGATTGTTGTTGAACGCTCATCACATGCAAGTTTCTGTTCTTTATGCTTTTACGGTTTGTGGTTTTCAGGCCCCCATCCCCAAAAAGGAGGACCAACGTGCCCCAAAAGACGCCAAAAGAAGGAAGTTGGAGCAGGAAAGAGAGAGAACGGAACCCACGTCAGCGTCTTCACCAGATACTGTAAAATGTGAACAGAAGATGGAGGGTGAGTCCACAAGGTCCTGTCGAAAAGCCAAACTCCTGCAGAACCACTGCCCCGGTGCTGCTGCTGCTAAAGAACAACAACAAACATCTCCTGACCTTCACTGCTGTTCAGATCACACTCAAACCGACGCTTCAGCTTGCTCTCTCTCACGGAAAACTCCAGCACGGCACAGCAAAGGGAGCAGAAGAACGTGCACGGCCTGTCCCTGCGGAACCAAAGTGGGAGTCCTGAAGGTAAACACCTCCGCCAAAACACACGACAAACCTGCTCTGCCTCCTGCACTAAACCCTGCAGATGAACCAGAAAAGAGTTGTGATGTACCTAAAATAGAGACTTCAGATTTTAGTCCCAAACAAAGCAAAAATGTGTCAGAAAAGCCCAGAGATCAAACGTCACACGCCAGCCAGAGCGATATTTGCAAGGACGATAAACTCTCACTGCAAAACGTTGATGCAAAGACAGAGGATGAACGTCAACCGGAACTCTTGTCCTCCTCCACCTCCCCCGAAACCGCAGCATGCAGCAGCAGCAGTATGGACGTCAAACGAGACGAATCTGCAGAGAAAAGTGATACAGTCCCCCCTGCGCCCAAACAACCCGAAACGCAGAGGCAGGCGGAGATGAAGGCTCGCATTTCCACGGCTGGACCGTCCTTTGTGGGAGAGAAAATCCCTAGTGGGTTTTACTCCCTCGCCCCGCTGGACCCCGAGGAGATTGAGCGCCAGGAGAGAATCCGACGCCTCAAAGACCTGCTGAAGGAGAAGGAAGCCGCTCTGGAGAAAATGCGCAGGAGCATGATGTAGAGAAACTTATAAATTGTCATCGAGGGCAGACCTCACCACGCCTCGTTTACACTGACACAAATGTTGTACAAATGGTTTTTTTTCTATTTCAAGATGCAGTTTTGCATCAACGATTCTTTCTTTCTCGCCGACCAGCTGTGTGTTTAAGACTGGAATTCTGTTTAATTTATAGGCGTGTTTTCTGGATTGTGTCATTTTCTGAACCTTAAGGTTGGTATATTGTTATAAAGGCAGTATGATTGTACATCCACTTTCTAAAAAGAAAACATTTGTTACAACTGTAAACGATCTGTACAGTTTCAAATGAATTTTGCAAGTCGTTCATTTAATAAATGAGAAAACGTACCTTTCCTAAGGCTTGTACACCAGCAATGTTATCCATCTGCAGTTGGCATGACTTGTGTTGCAGAACGCATGTTTGGCTTTTCATTAGTTGTACATTTTTATTACAATGTGAATTGTTGTTCTTTAAACAAATGTTGCTCCAAAACTTCTGTTTCCTAGTAAAATCTGCAATAAACCAAGCGTGGTTTGTTATCTGTGGTGTTGTGCTATCTTGATGTGGTGCCTCCGGAATAACATTAATTTCCAGCTCTTTGTAATCATTTATGGTTCTACACCTTTTGTCAGCCAACATGGAGCCGCTCTGGGTTAATGGTCTTGAATCTTAAACATACAGTTAATATATTTTTGTATTTCTTAATTTTTCTTTTTAACCGAATTTATTAAATAATGTATATTAAATAATGTATTAAATAATGTTTTAAAAACATTTTATCATATCGGGGTGTATTTCACTTTGTGCTTCGTCACGTGTATTTATAGCGCTGAGAAATGCACATCATTTTTTGGCAAGACAGGAAATTAAGTGACTAATTAACAGATTAAGTTGAACTCTAGACGAAGCAGAATCTAATAAACATAGAAAAATCTTTCTTAAAGTGAATGATTATTTGTCATTGTAGACAGCACAGCACCCAGTGCACCACAACCAAATGTGAGCTCTGCATTTGACCCATCCATGAAGGAGCAGTGGGCAGTGGTTGCGGATGGTCAGTGGTAACTTTCTCAGTCCAGGACTTGAACTGGCAACCCTCTGATCACTGGGTCAACTCCCTAACCATTACCATAAAAAAATAGTCTTTATGCAGTTGACCCCATGATGAGAGGGCTGCAGGTTCAAGTCCCAGACAGGTGAAGGTGCCACTGAAGTAGTCATGAGCAAGGTATGGGTCACGGATGGGTCAAATGCAGAGCTCACGTTTGTTTGTGGTGGACTGTGTGCTGTGTCTCTCTGTCTCTCTCTCTTAGTTGAAAAGCAGAATGGTGTTATATATTGTATATTCACCTTATTAAAATCATTTTTGCCATGACGAGTACTGCAATAACACGTGCGCTGTATTTTGTACACCGCCAGGGGGCGCGACCACTCGCGTTTACAGAGTTCTTAATGACGGACGAGATCTTATTCAGAATTTAATTTCTAATTATTCAGTTACTTAAAGACAAACCAAACGGGTGAACATAATGTTTTTGGAAGTTGTTAAGATTCTAGCGTTCAAATGAATGGAGCGAATAAAGCGACGTGTTTAACTTATTTACGCCAATTGTTTTTGTCCAAAACAATTACAGCCCCCAAACTCACACACACACTTGTGATGGGGATGTGACAGACCATACACACCGACCCCCATGTGCGCGAATACAGGTTGTTGTATTTAGGAGTTGTGACGACGTGACTGTCCCCTAAAAACACTTTTATTCACTTGTTATGACTTTGTGGGGGCACTTGACCGGGCCCCCATGAAGAGAAATGATTTTAGAGAAAATGTCCATGTTTGATGTGAGAAACTAAAAGGGGTAAAGTATGTGCTTTTTAGTTACTGAAGTTAGGGTTAGGCGTAGTCATTATGGGAGTCAATGGAATGACCTCACAAAGATAATTATACAAAAGGGGGGGGGTGCGCGCGCGCGCGCGCGTGCGTCTGCGTGTCCAGTGTGAGGCTAAAATGCGGAAGTGTCCGCCCAGCCCTGCTCAGATCCCGCGGTGGTGGTGATGATGATGATGATGAAGATGATGAAGATGGTTATGGTCATGGTTATGGATATGGCGGTGTCCGTGTTGGCCGCGTGTCCCGGTCTGCGCGTGCGGTACGCGGCGTGAGGAGGACGTGTTGAGGTACCGCGGCTCAGATGGCGACGCTGCCCGCTTCGGAACGCAGGGCTTTCGCTCTGAAAATCAACAGGTAAAAGAGGCTCGTTTCGTGCTCACGCTTCTCCCGCTAAAACACGCATTTCACGCCGCTTGTGCACTTTGTACCGTGAAGTTGTCGCGCCCACGCCGTGTGGGAATCGCTGACTCCGGAGCAGGCACCCACACACGCGTTACAGGAGGGAACCGTGTCTATAGTGAGCAGATATATTTGCAAAGAGTTAGAAACCACTTCAAATATGTTAAAGAGCATGATGGTGAGGTGTTGTGAGGAATTTGGAGTCTGTAACATCACGCAAATCTGGAATTAGCCGTTTTTCCGACGCAGCGTCACCTCACGTTACTGCGGTCCTGTCAGAAAATTGTCATTTAAAATCTAGTAACGTAAAACCCTGCCTCACTCAGTAACCGCCGTTAAAAAGAAATCTCATCTTAAATCACAGTTTTTACCAAGATTCTTCACCAAAGTTTTCTTATTTGAGATTTGAATCTACACACAGCTTAGTACAAGCGACTTTGAGCAAATGGTTAGCTTATTGGGTTTTATTCAGTTACACAGTTGTATAAGGTTATGCTATTGGAATGTCTTTAACTTTCATACAAACAAAGTTAAGAAAATATTAATGAAGGATCTACCTCTAGTTTAGAATTTATAGAGATACAGTTAAATTTTTATATGGATTGCCTGTATGTATTCAGAGTTGGGGAAGTTGCTCAAATAAGTAAGAAACTACACATTACGAGTTACTTCTTTGGATTGTAACTGTATTACGTTACTTTTTGCTCAATTGTAAAAAGTATCTTCATGACCCGTTACTTAACTTTTTGGTCCAAATTCACTATGTAGAAATACATGCACCAACAAGAGTCTTTCATTTACTTTATCTTCAACGTAGTGAGCTTGTGCAAAGTATGAACCTAATAACTGTAATGAAGGACTGAAAATTGAACTGTTACGTTATTTTGTTACCGATAAAAGAAATGAAATTGCAGAGAATGCAAAGTAATGCGTTGTCCCCAACACTGAGTATATTCATATCCAACTACTGCAGATCTTATGCACATTTAATGCAAAAATACAGTCAGTATTGAAATTGTAGTTTTGACAGCTGGTGCATTATTTGCACAATTATTGAATACCTCACGTAACAAAAAATAGCAAATTATCTTCCTTCTACCTCTAGTTTAGTGTTTTAGTCTACAGTATTTATATATGTATATACACTGTGCCGTCTTTTTACTCTGTAGAAACTGGAGTCATGTTGTCTCGTCTCTCTGTACACTTGTATATACCGTAGCTGAGATGACAATAATGCTTACTTTGACTTTGTCCTTGAGGGTGAATGAGCCCCAATATGTCTAACTAACCATTCCACCTCACTTAGAATAACCTATACTATGTTACATGTGCAAAAACGTCTAGAAATTCGAAAAGCAATAGAAATGGGGATAAAAATTACACAACTTTGCTGTATTTATTAACCAACATCCCATTATAATCCCAGATCCTGAACCTTTTTGATCATTTCCACCTTTAGTGTCAACTCTCATCCTGTTCCGACTCTACATTTGGACAGGAACTGTCCCAGTTGGGTCTGACTGAGGTGGAAGTTCTCATTGTTCCTGCCCTCACACACACACACACACACACACACACACACACGCACACTGCAGGTGGTGAGGAAGTGTGTCTATGGGATTTCATTACAATCTCCTCAAACTCCCATTAATAAAAGCTCATGTAGTGTGTAATGATACACAGTTCTACATTGATGCATCAATTTAATACATTTACAGCATTTAGCAGATGCCCTTGTCTAGAGTGACTTCCATTTCTCTAATTCCAGGGACAGTCTCCCTGAGAGCCACTTGGGTTTTGGTAGTGCTGGAGGTAGGATTCGAAGCTCTTGGTCCAGTGGCGAGTGTCTTAACCATTGCACCACCAACGCTCCCAGGCAACAAGCCCATAGCTTTAATCCAAAATGCAAATGTAGATATTGTAATGATCCCTCACCAATAACAAGCACAGAGACAGCTAGTTCCGTCACAGCTTAAATGTGGTAACTGTGTGCCGTAACTTATAAAAATAAAAATGTCAATTTACATTTTAGTTGCTTTTTGTGATTTTGTGATGTTTTGTGATTTGATATAAATGGAAGTGATTGTGTTAAATCAGCGTATAATATTCATATTGATCGTTGGCTCTTGAACTGAATCAAATCAAAATCCTATCAAAGCAGACTTTGTCTTGTCTAACTACATTGAGTCATTGTCCGTTAAATGGATTTAGTAAGGTATTGTGATGAAGCTTCTCAAAGTAATCTTTGTCATCTCTACTATTTACATGTATACAGAGAGATGAGATGACGTGAATTCAGTTTATTCTATACAAAGAACAAATGTCACGTAGCGTAAGCAAAAATTGCATACATAGACTATAAAATATAAAAACTCTAAACTAGAGACTGTGCAGAATAGTTACATGCAGAATTCAAACTGCAATTTTGGTCTTGGAATTGTGATTTACACCGCTAGTATGTAGTGTGTCCTGTGTTGCATGTAAAGACAAAGGTCCATTCATAAATATGTGAGGGTCATATGCTCATGACTGTAGTAATGCTACAAACCGCTGTCCTCGTGGCATGCAGAGACGTTTCACTGCACGATTGTGTGTTAAAACTGAAAATTTTGGCTCCAGTTTTCATTATGAAGTTCCCACAAGTAAAGTCTTTCCAGAATAATTAAGTCCTGAATCTACAAAGGGACTGTAGTCTGTAAAAGAAGACATAAACTTGGTGTAAAACGAGAATAAAATGACCTCGCCGCTGCTAGACTGTCTGCTGCTTTTGTGGTTTCATGAAATTTGTGCTATATGCTCCCTATAAAAGACTTCAGCAACTATTTGCCACAAATAACACATGCTGCTGCTTTTATAATCTGTTCAGCAGTCATTTAATCCACAATCTGTCATACACTGCTCATTAATCATGTGCTGTAGCCCTGTTTATGAGGATTAGAATCCTCTGAAAGTTGAAGTCTCCCTGTGCACTTTCATTTTAACTCTACTTTAAAGATTTTACAGAGCAGATGGTGGCAACACTTTTTACTAATTTGATACTGACCGTTTCACTTCCTCTCTGACATGCTTCAAAAGGGAAATGAAATTTAGTCATTGCTGCTTAGGAAATAAGGCAAGAACTGAGGGTAACGCATGGTAAAATAATGGGGGTCAAAGCAGGTTATTACTAGGTCGACCGATACTGGTTTTTCAGGGCCAATATCAATACCGGTTATTGCTACTTAACGGGGCCGATAGCCGATATTTGGAACCAATGTGCAAAAAAGAAAATCTCTATCAAATGTTTTAATTTTACAAACACCAACACAAAACTTTATTTAAATAATTTTATTGTTTATAAATACTATATATATATATATTTTACATTATTTTACATTAGTTTACATATTTAACTTTAATATTAAATAAACATTTTAGTAACGTTATAAAGAACTTACATTTGAAACAAACGTTTAGTGACATATGGCCAATAGAGAGAAGAGAAGGCAGCAGAGCCACGGTAGCGCACCTTGTAATCTCTTAATATCGGTGATGGTCAATATCGCCCCGATCATTGACCCAGCTGATAATTGGTCAAGCCTTAGTTATAACAGTCTAGTAAAAAACTAGTATACTAACCCCTAAATAGTCATATTTTGACAAAAATCCACCAATGTCGGATCCAAAGCTACATTGGTAACGTAACGGTTGGGGAGTTGATTGATTCAAGTCCTGGACCGGTAAAGGTACCACTGAAGTACTCAGGAGCAAGGTACCGTCCCAAACCTTAGCTTCCCAGGTACTGCTAGAGCTGCCCACTGTTCCTTCATTGATGGGTCAAATGCAGAGCTCGCATGTGGTTGTGGTGCACTGTGTGCTGTGCTGTGTTCACAATGACAAATAATCACTCACTTAAACCTAAGTAAAGACTGCTACAATACAATTTTCATTCGACTCACGTCAGGAGTGAGTGCTTGATATGAGACATTATTAAACAGCATCACTTCCATTCATATCACTTCAGAAAAAGATGCTAAAATATCATTAGACATTTTTATTTTGAGCTCAACAAGACATTTAAATGAGAATCTGCTCTTTTAATAAAAACAGACCTCCTGTTCAATATCTAGTGATATCACAATATGTGTATGATGTCTGATCAGTGTTTTCATGTTGGATCGATGCTGTGGGCTTCTTGATCACTGGATTGATGTATCGATGTAGATTGATGTATTGTTATAACACCCCTATTTATTTCACATTTATCGTAAGTGTTTTGGTGCCTTCGAACTGATTTTCGTTCAAATCTTGCTGCAAAATTGTGCTCCAAACTCTTGACCTTCTGTACTGATCTGTACATGACCATCTTTTAAACCACCTTGAACGCTGATTTGTGTTGATTTTCACTTTCTGCATGAGTTCACTATTTCTAAAAAGGCAACCTTTAAAGTAGCTGCGTCTTACGCAGAGCAGACTGGCTGTCTCATCCCACCAGAGGCCACTTTGTGCTGCGACTGCACCTGCGATCACTAAACCGGCACAGCGTCAGCGTTGCTGCAGAATCAAATTGAAAGACTCAGAGCCTCCGCGTCCTCGTTTTGGATCTCTGTACTTAATGTGCTTTCATTTGCATGAATGACATCACAGCCGCCGACAGGTGCTCCGGCGTTTACCATCTGCTTGGTGTCTTTTGTGGCCTAACCACTGTTAGATTGTTGTTCGATAGATGCGAGTGACAACTATATTAATGTGCTTGTTTGAAGAGGAACCCTTATTGTAGATGTTACAGCCTTCTGTGTTTCGGGGGGTGCTCCCGGGTCCCTGTCCTGGATACGTTTCCCAAATTCTGTGTGTGTGTTGCAGGCTTTAATACAGACAGATACTACGACGGTGTAAACAGCATTTGATGTAGGCAGACGACTCAGTCTTTGAGGTGTGCCATTTGTATTTCTAAAGACTTTGGGTTCACTGCCTGTGAGACTCCCTGCTCAACACCTTTATCAATAAAATCTAACCGCCCGAGTGACAGTTTGTTTTTGTGTGTGTGCCCTAACTAGGGATGCACCGATGTGATATGTATATGGAATATGGGCCGATAATGGGTAAAACTGTAACACGGGGCTGATCTATGTGAGTGGTCTATTCAGTTAAACCGTGTTACTAGGTTTGTGGACTGGGTACCGTGGGGGTACTAGGGCTGTGCAAAAAAAGGGGTGTTGGTGGCCTAGTGGTAGGACACTCGCCTTTGGACCAAGAGGTTGTGGGTTCGAATCCGACCTCTGGCATTACCAACATTGGGTCCCTGAGCAAGACCCTTAACCCTAAGTTGCTCTCAGGGGAACTGTCCCTGAAATTGGGAAATGTAAGTTGCTCTGGATAAGAGTGTCTGCTAAATGCTGTAAATGTAAATGTAAAAAAAATTCGATACATCAATATATTGTGATATTTCCTTTCACGATATATTAATACGATTTCTAGCTCCAAAAATCAGTATTTCCGAGGGGGAGAATCATGCACCACAAGCAGCCTCAGATAACTGACTGGGCACTTTAATTTCTGATTGTCAATCTTATGCACTTTATCTGAACGTTTTTGGTGTCCACTAGTTCAGTGTGTTAAAATGCGAAGACAATAAAGTTAAGATTCCGTTCTGAGTTATGTTGTTTTGGCTGAATTATTAATGTAATGTGATTGATTAAGACCACCCAGATCGTACACAGCAACTTGCATTTCAGCTGTTTTTATATTTCCAGTGAACTGAAGAATATCGCAATATGAATAGTATCGCAATATATCGTGATATAATCATACCGTGACCCATGTGGCGTCATACGTATCGCCTAGTGGGTACTGCAGTAAAGCTGGTTTAAAGTGGCTTCACAACTGTCTCCTTTTTCACGACTAAACGCAGCATTTTAAACGAGGTGCTTGGTTCTGCGTGGGCAGCAGTGCTGCAGTAAAGTTGTCATAATGTTCCACGTTGGTTTGATTTTGGTGCTAAACCAAGCAACAAATTCCAACACGTTGATAGTATAGTGAGCAGAACAAGCAAGACAACACACTACGAGGCCAAAAGTTCACACCATTCTACTGTTTAATGTGCTTAACTACACCAGGTCTTACTGGAGATCTCACTGTTCCTGATGCTTTTAGTGCTGCAGTGTTAGGGAGCGTCACAAAATCACACAACAGTGTTCAAATAAATCCATTACACGGAGTCTCCTCAGTCTCCTCCTCACACGGAAAAATATACAGATTATTCATTAAACACTGCTGTCGGATCAGTGCTCGGGATTGGCCCAGGCACAAAGCACTGGTATCTGTACTGAACTGGAAAAGTTGGATCGGTGCACCCCTAGTGTGTTTAGCTCACAACTCTGGCACTGTGGGGAGAGCGATGTGTGACACGGAAAGCCAAGCGTTTTGCATGCTGGAATTCCTCCTGGTCAGCAGGAAGGCCGTGTTAAAGGGAAATGCACGGCCGTATTGTGACCAGTAGTTCAGTTCTTTCAGTCTTGTTACGCTGATGCTGACCTTTCAAGGAAGTCCTCACCGAAGGAAGTGGCAGCTCTTTCACTTCAAGCTCTTTCTCTATAATGCTACAATCCACAGCCTGGCTGTCTTCCCTCCTCTACAGCGCCAACTCTGCCTGCTGACTCTCACATGGGGACTTCATTATAATAAGAGGATATTGCTTAATAAGAGGATGACAGTATTTACCTTTATGGCATTTGGTTGACTAATTTACCCCAGTTTTTACTCCAGTTACCTTGTTGTTAGTTTACGTGAGTGATTATTTGTGAACACAGCACAGCACACAGTGCACCACAACCACGTTCCTCTGCATTTGACCCATCCATGAAGGGGCAGTGGGCAGCTGAAGTGCAGCACCTGGGGAGCAGTGCTCGGTCCCTTACTCACGAGTACCTCATTGGTACCTTTACCGGTCCGGGACTTGAACCAGCAACCCGCAGATTACGGAGCCAGCTCCCTAACTGTTACGCAGCCGTGGCTATTTGAACACACACTAAAGTAGGGCTGAGCGATATATTTCAAACTGTTAACTCGATCGCGTTTACTGAAAGGTCGTTCATTTTAAACGGCTTTTTAGTTGGGACAGGATGCGGGGGACCGTTCATCAACCCCAGTGTCAGATTAAAGGATTAAATCACGTGAGGGAGATGTTTCTCATTGTTGGTTAATTGCCAAGCCCTAGCATAAATGATAGCACAAATGTGACCCTCCACGGCAAAACCAGACGCTTGTCGCAACGGAGGTTTCTGTACTGTACTGTTGTGAATAAATTTCGCTGCAAAACTTACCCTTTCCATCTTAAAAACGTGACTTTCTTGAGGTGAGGAATTCAATTCCAGCAGAATGTTAAAAGTTTCTGTTTCAATATTTACGGTAAATCCACTGGTTGACTAGCGTGAAGATATTTCTCCGGAATCCATCTTCGTCTCCTGAGTTCAGTTAACCTAACGCAGGTAGGCTATCCGTGTGGCTGTGAATGCAGCGTAGGCTACCGTAAATACAAACGTAGCCGTGACCGCACCAAGCGTCTGTGAGTGTTACGGTGATAGTCAACTTCAAAGGTAGATTTCTCCGTTTCTCACTTGGCGTGACAGGAGAAACCTGACTCCTTTGAATGTTGATATCTCAGTCGTATGTCGTCCCGATTCATTCGATATAGGTGTCGTTAGGGATGCACCGATCGATCGGGCAGCGATCGGAATCGGCCGATTTTTGGCCTGATCGGTGATCGGCCGATCACTCACACGTATTGCCGTTTTCAAACCGTTCTTGCGCATGCGCATTACTTGCAGCACAGCCACGCGCGCATTCAGGCAGCGTTCACATGTACGCTCGATGGAGGCATTTCTCATTCACTTTGAATGGGGTGACATCGTGCGGCGACTAAATGAATTTTGGATGCGTGAGTATGGCGTCACATCAATGCCAAAACTAGAGCGCGCAAAATGGCTTGCCGCAAAAAATTCGCAGGCGTAAATTTCAAAGTCGCGCGCGCAAATGTGAAACTCGAGAACACAAAATTAAGAATCGAGTGCGCGTTGTGATAATATTGCGCGCGGACTGTATTTTTCCTCTCGCGAATGTCTTTTTTCCTCTCGATGTGTTAAATGTTCTCGTGCGCGAAGTACATTACCGACGAGCGGCTTTTTTGCTTGAGTGAGATTTCTGCGCGCGCGGATTGAAAGGGGGCGGGTTTTGGCAGTTTGGGGGCGGGGTTTTTCCACTTGTCTGTCCCCAGTTCAACATAAACACAGATGCACAAGTCACAAGATGATCACTAGATGATCAGCCGTTTTCCATAGTTGAGGATACAGGCTTCAGAAATCTGATAAATCACCTCTGCCCAAAATACACAATGCCAAGTAGGCGTTACTTTTCGGACGTCGAGTTACCGGAGTTGTTACATTTTACGAGTTACATTTTATTTATTTAAATTTGTAAAGAAAATTTGTTATGAAAATAAAGCATTATATTAAAGAAAATGTGATTTTTGTTTGTATTTGCTGTAGAGCTGCCACTATTATATGTCACTATTATAAATATAACTAGTAAACAGGGAGAGTAAGTACCGCGTTACATTAAAAAAAATTGAAACCCATTATTTTGTGTCAGTGTCGTTGACTACTCGCAGTAGCTCTAATTTTCTGTTACCTGGGAAAAAATCGGTACCGGAAAAATCGGTATCGGCCGATCACACTTACAAAAAAATCGGTAATCGGAATCGACCAAGAAAATTGCAATCGGTGCATCCCTAGGTATCGCTTTGAAGCTTGATTTATGCCCTTTCATGAAAACATAATAACTCAATTTTGAAAATTTGCGACAAACGACTGGTTTTAGCCGTGGAGGGTCACAAATGTGGAGCTTTTCCCTCATTGTCATGCATTATGCATTGTCATGTTGTTCAGCGTTTGCGTTTGTCATGACGACAGCCGTTCTGGATTATTCTAAATTTCAGTGTAAAAGTTTGGAAGCAAAACAGAAAGTTGTGCATGAAGGAGTTTCTCTTTCTCTCCCCTTCCGGCCGTGTAACACAGTGAAATGTGAGCTCTCTTCTCTCTGCACTAAACAAACTCTAAATTAATTTTCTGTCCCGCTGGTTTACGTGCAGCTCTTTTTGTAGTGTGCTTGCCTTTCGGCTGTAGGTTGTGAACTATTTTAAGTCTCGGGTTTGGAGTGAGACGTCAGTAGCTGCAGGGGCGGGCGTAAACACGCTTCTCTGTTCACATGTAGCTCCGGGCTGGACACACACCCAAATGTGACACACTCAAATAATGTAACTTAAAGTTTTATTAGCATTACAGGGAAGAGAGCACGCTCGATGACTTTACCATGCAAAGTATTGACGAGCAAGTTTGCTACTACAGTAGGGCTGTACAACATGACCTCAAATCAATATCACAATTAATTGAACGTTTTACCTCAATTACAAATGATGGAAAATGATTTTAGTTTTTTTTTACCCTCATAGTTCACTACTACGTAAATCTGCTCAACTATTAAAGCTGGGATATGGTTCCTAATGAAAGAGTGCATTTCTTTGTGATGTCAAAATTACAGAAGGAAACACACACTGAAGTACAGACCGGACAAGGCGGAATCACGTGACAACACACGCATTAATATGTTTTACACACTGGGGAAAGTAGAAACAGATTTCACTGTTAAAGACATATTAAAAGACTCAAAACTAATTGAAATAATAAGGGATGCCCGATAATATCGGAATCATATCGGAATTTTATCGGAATTGGCCGATAATTGCTTTGTTTTAAGTTATCATCCTAAGACCGATGCATAGATTTGCCCGATATTTTCAGCTGGTATTTGATGACACATTTATTGTATGTGGGAAAGGTGGCGCTTGTGCCAGGCATGTCCAAAGTCCGAGGTGGGATTTTATACGGCCCAAGCCTTCTGTCTTAAAATGTATGGCGTTATTTTGTGCTACATTTCTGAGCACGCAGTGGAACGTTCACCAGCAAAATCTCTTGTCTTTAGGCACTCAACTCTGCCTGCAGACGGGAAAATGTTTTAACTAGCTAAATTGCGTGTTTGTCTCACTTAGTGAATGTGAGCTCACTCATGGTCTGTGTTCCGAGCTGCGTACTATTGCACTTAATAGTAATGGTAGGCAAGACGCTTTTATCAGTCTTTTCTATGTGGTAGTATGCATCTCAGGAAATAGCCGGGGTTGTAGCTTAACGGCTCTCTACACACTAAGTAGTGAACATAGAGTGGACTTGGTACACTACATAGGGCAGGAAGTGACTTTTCCTTAAAGTGTTGTGCACTACAGTGGAAATGGGCCGCCCTCGCTCCACTCCGCTTTCACGCCTGCTTGATTTTGTGCTGTGTTAGAAATGTGATGATGTTGATCGGAGGCTCTGAATGTTGGCTTGAATTAATTTTCGGTTAATTGCCTAGACCTCTTACATGACCATCATGTTTTTGTAGTTTTAAGCTATTAGTCTTGACACATTGGGGACGGAGACTTCTGATGCAGAACTGTATTTGTAGAGCAAACACTGTGTTCTGCAGAAGTGCGGAACTGTTGGAATCCCTGGAAATCATGACTTGTTTATCGAGTGCCAGCACCGGTCACATCTGGTCCACATGCACAAGGTGGAAGTTGCAGAGACGTCGTAGATTATAGCTCGGGAACTAAAAGATTACTATTTATTGAAGCAGCAACACAAATGATAAAGTTAATATAGGGTTAGGAGGAAGTTGTTTAGAAAGCTGATGCATTTGAATTAGAGTAACCGCCTCGAGCTGAGACTGGGGAGGTTGATGTTGCTCAGTTTGGCCATTGTTGTAGTGGCATCTGGAGTTTTCATTATGATATTAATGGCATCATTAAATGAAAGTGAGTGATTATTTGTCATGTGAACACACCACAGCACAGCACACAGTGCACCACAACCAAATGTGACCTCTGCATTTAACCCATCCGTGAACGAGCCGTGGTCAGCTAACAAGCGCCCGGGGAGCAGTGCTTGGAGATGGTACCTTCGTCATGAGTGTCTCAGTGGTAACTTTATCGGCCCTGGATTCGAACCTACAACCTTCTGATCACGGGTCGAACACTGTACCGTTACGCCACCAACTGCCCTACTCGACTAATTAGGTGAATGTCAGAGAGTGATTATTTGTCATTGTGAACACAGCACAGCACAGAACAGCCTTGAAGGAGCAGTAGGCAGAACCCAGGAAGCAGTGCTTGGGGATGGTACCTCAGTGGTACCTTTACCGTGTCCAGGACTTGAACTGGTAACCCTCCGATCACGGGGTCAACTCCCTAACCGTTACCCTGCCAACTGCCCTGATTCCACAGTGGTGCAGTACCTTTCACTTTTAAAGGAGTGGATGAGTGGTGGTCTAGTGGTTAGGAGACTCACCTCTAGACCAAGACATTGTGGGTTCAATCCTTTGTCCAGCACTCCCACCTCTGGGTTCCTGAGCAAGACCCCAAGTTGGAGACCCCGGGGAGACTGTCCCTGAAGATTAGAAGATGGAAAGTGCTCTAGATTTAATACATATTACAATATAAAACAGTAATCAGCGGTACCAAATGTTGTTTCTTTTCAACTCTTACTGTACCGTAGCCAGAAGTGGTTACATTTCCATTGAGGTACAAAGTAAACCCAGAAGGAACCAAAAGGTGGAGCCAGAAAGTGGAAAAGCCCCACTGGTGCTAAACAGAGATAAATACATGACAAGCAGTTGTGGGCAAATCCTTGACCCACAGAATACTGATGAAAAGCTTTGCATGGTGCATTAGTCAGAGATTCCTCCAAAAATGAGTTCTGCATTCAGCACACACAAGAGGAACAATTCTACTTCTTCTGTCACGTCAGGGGAAGTTGCACAAAAATATTAACGGCTTCTTTAAGCCTTTTCTGCTTCAACAAACTGCACATTTTTGTTTATCTTGTCCAGGTGCCAGAAATTCCAGGCATGACTGTATTTTTCTGGTCCTTGAATTATTAATCATGAATGTGAAATGTGTACGACCTACAGATGTGTCTGTACAGCTTCATTCTTAAGGATATATTTCTGTAATTTTCTGCATAGCAGTGTAGGGTGTGTATGTGTGTGTGTGTATTTACCGAGTGTAGAATAATGATACACACGAGTTGACCTTTGCACATATTCTATTACCAGGCCTTTTAGAATCTGGTGTGTAGTGAGTTAACAATGTCATCGCTCACTCGGCACCGTCAGCTCGTCACTTACTGCCTGCTACAGTTTCCTCATGTACTACACATAGCACAAAACATTTTCATTCAGTCTTAGAAGAATGTTCCACATCGTCAGAGTGATTTAATCTTTAAGCTGCAAAAAATACGGCATTGATATTAATAATGAAAGTAACAGCAATTATAAATATAGCTGCAAGCAGCAATGTGTGGGGTCCAAGTGCTAACAGTTGGTGGTGTAATGGTAGAGGTGTGAGGGGCTCTGGTGCTACGAGTTCTCACAATATTAAAAGGTGACCATATTTTTTGGTAAGGTGAAAACCTGTCTCGTTAAACACTATGAGATTATTTTTGATGTCTGTACTGGTGTCTGGTGTCTGCCTGTGCGAACAGCAACACGTTTCCAGTACGACAGCAACAGCAGCAACAAGAATACGAGTTGTGGGTTATTTGAAGATTTTGGGTGTGATGTGTTCAGTCAGTATCCTAGTCTAGTTGTGTCTGTTAATGTTCCTAAATCTGTTGATGTTGCAGAGATTACACCTCTAACATGTTTTAATGAAGATGTTGATTTTATAATGCACAATCTGATGAGTTAATGAGATGATTTACACTTCAATTAGAAGTTAGAAGCTGATCCACAGTAATGGTGTAAAGAGATGCATGAGGAATCATACAAGAGAGTCCAGTCACTTTATGCACTCAACACACCGAACACGCACACCACTTTTCATGTCTTTCACTCAAATAAAAGACCATATTAGGACCATTTTGTTATCTGTCTGCAGTTTTTTGTACTTTTTTGTACTTAGGTTAAACTTATTGTAATATAAGAAATAGTTTATTTATCTTTATTTTATTCCCCTATCTCCGTATTTTAAGTTTAAGTTTGTATATTGTATCTCTGTTTTATTTTTATTATTTTTAAATTCTTTTGCTTAAATTACACAGTCAAAAGAGCGGATCAGGATACATTTGTGACCCTTCACGGCAAAACCAGTCGCTTGTCGCAAGGTTTCCGAGAAAAACGAGCGTTTATGTTGCGTGGGGTAAAAGTTTGGATTTTTGGTTTTTAGTGTTTTGAAACAGTGGAAGGTCTATACTGTACTGTTGGGAATAAATTCCACGGAAAAACTTACCCTTTCCATCCTAAAAACGTGACTTTCTTGAGGAGAGGAATTAAATTCTAGCAGAATGTTAAAAGTTTCTGTTTTGACCGCTCTACTTCAATATTTACGGTAAATCCACTGGTTGACTAGCGTGAAGATATTTCTTTGGAATCCATCTTCGTCTCCCGAGTTCAGTTAACCTAACGCAGGTAGGCTATCCGTGTGGCTGTGAATGCAGCGTAGGCTACCGTAAATGCAAACGTAGTCGCGACCGCACCAAGCGTCTGTGAGTGCTACGTCTATAGTCAACGTCAAAGGCAGATTTCTCTGTTTCTCACTTGAAAACATAATAACTCAATTTTGAAAATTTGCGACAAGCGACTGGTTTTGCCGTGGAGGGTCACATTTCACTGCATGTTGTACCTGTATAATTTGCATGTGACAAATAAAGAATCTTGAATCTTGAATCATATTACACTTATCTTTCATCACTGAAGTTTTCTTTAAAATAAGGTTAAAATCTCGTCTCGTCTCATTCTCATCAACCCAATTTCAGCCTTAATGCCACATTTTGAATCATGCACTGCATGTGTGCTGCTCAGGGTCTTATAGCATTAATTCTAATTAGTTCATTTTAATTAGTTCTAGATGTTCAGTAAGTTCTTATGGAAAGGTGTCGGCTGCTGTGAGGATGAGATGTGCAGGGTGTTTTAAAGCTCCGTGTGTTTTTAACCTCTACACTCTGTAAGCTGCTGGGCCGGGGGTGTCGTCTAGAAAGTCATTAGAGGCTCTGCAGCACCCACACTAGACAATCCGGCTAAATGCGTGTAATTTATGGGCCTGGGGGGCCCTTCTTGCCCCTGACCCATTTCTGTGGGACTGATGTACAATAGCACAGTGTTCCCCAGCAGAATGAAGCAAGGCCCGTGTGACAGGAATGTTCCGGGTGTCCCGGGTTCCCCCTCTCTGTACCAGGGATGGGGGGGTCTGGAGGGGATTTGGGGGGTGGGGTTGAGCAGAACGCATTGTGAAGTCTGCTGGCACTGATGCTGTGGGAGTAAGGATGAATTGGATTAGGTGCAAAGGAGGGCCTGGTTTAGTCAAATGGCTGTGGGGACGCTGCCGGGACGACGAGTCTGAATGAGGTGGTGAGGAATAGGTGTTGTACCATCTGACAGATGTGTGTACTGAGATGTTATTTGTTTTCACAAACAAAATTTATATAGTTTTAAAATTTGAATTTGACAGGTCGTGGTAGGACACCAGAATATAGGCCATCCTCTGCCAGGTTTTAATGGTGCTTTGTTTGGCGGAGCTGGAAAAGCCCAGATGTCCAGACACAGCCACTTCTTGCCGTCTTTGTGAGGAACAGTCATTGACTCTCCAGATATATTAAGGCTGCTAAAAACCTGCTCCAGCCTTGACCTTCCTGCACAGGAGGATGCTGCTGATGATGACAGTGTGAAATGAATTGCAGCTTTAACATGAAATAGCTCTTAAATGATGTTCTATGTGCAGTAGAAGCTGGGAGACGTACTACACTGGATGTTAAAATGCATGTTAAGAGATACACACACGTCCACACACAAGACACACCTCGAACATCTGCAGAGACACTGCTCTAGTGAACTAAACTGTCTCATCTGTCTTCCCTAAATCTCTCTCCTCTCTTTTCCTCTCTACTGCCTTTATTCTCCCCTCCTCTCTCCTCCCCTCCTCTCAGACACTCATCAGCGGAGATCAGGAGGCACTTCAGTGGAGTAAGTCATGGCGTTGTTCCCGGGGGCCCGCACCACCGCCACAGCTCCAGCTTTTCCGGATCATTTTACTTCAGTGTAGTAAGTGAGATGTTCCAGCTGACTCCATCCAACTCCACTTGACTCTGTCTGACCCCACCCGATTTCCCCAACTCAATCCGACTCCACCCTGAATCCATCTGACTCCATCTTACACACTCCCCCCAACTCCACCCGACTCCACCTGACTCTACCCAACTCCATCTTACTCCATACAACTACACTTGACTCCACCTGACTCCATCTTAGTCCACCTGACTCCACCTTACTTCATTCAACTCCATCTTACTCCACGTTACTCCACTAGACGCCACCCGACTCAACTTGACTCCACCCAACTCCACTTTATTTCGTCCAGCTCCACCCGACTTCATCTTGCTCCACCTGATTCCATCTTGTTCCATCTGACTCCACCTGACTCCATCTGGCTCCATCCTACACACTCCCTCCGATTCCACCTGACTCCACTCAACTCCAACTGACTCCATGCAACTCCACTCGACTCTATCTGACTCCACCCGATTTCCCCAACTCCATCCGACTCCCCCCTGAATCCACTCGACTCCATCTGACTCCATCCTACACACTCCACGCGACTCCATCTTATTCCATACAACTACACTTGACTCCACCTGACTCACCCTGACTCCACCCGACTCCATCTGACTCCACCCGACTCCACCTTACTCCATCCAACTCCACTGGGCGCCACCTGACTCAACTTCACTCCACCCGACTCCACTCGACGCCACCCGACTCAACTTAACTCCACTTTATTTTGTCCAACTCCACCCGACTTCATCTTGCTCCACCTGACTCCATCTTGTTCCATCTGACTCCATCTAGCTCCATCCTACACACTCCGCCCGACTCCATCTTATTCCATACAACTACACTTGACTCCACCTGACTCACCCTGACTCCACCCGACTCCACCCGACTCCACCTTACTCCATCCAACTCCACTCGACGCCACCTGACTCAACTTGAATCCATCTTATTCCACCCGACTCCACCTCACTTCGTCCAACTCCACCCGACTTCATCTTGCTCCTCCTGACTCCGCCCGACTCCAGCTGACTCCATTCTACACACTCTCTCCGATTCCACTCGACTCCATCCATTTTTGGGAATGGGAAATAAGAAACTATTATTATATTGTGTTATATGATCATATCGCAGGTTGTATGGTTAGATTTTGAAGCCGCTGAACCTCTAACATATATCGGTGTGAGCGAGAGAGACTCAGAAAAGGGCAGCTGCGATGTTCGCGTGTTAATGTTCAGGTGTGTTTCTGTGTGTGGGCCGGGGGTGGGCTCTGTGGGTGTCAGGGGGCGTGTATGTATCTGTGGAAGCACATGTCGATGGGGAGGCATGTCAGTGTAAGGGTGTATGTGTGTGTCTGGGAGAGAGAGATAGTGTGACTATGTGTGTAAGGGGTGTGTGTGTATTTGTGTGGGTGGGGTGGGGTGGGGTGGGGGGGACGTCCACGTGTAGGGTTATTTTGTGCTTGTGCTTATGTATGATGGTTAATCTCTAACCTGGTCCTGATGTCTCTCTCTCTCGCTCAGCTGAAAATAGGTCAGTGCCCAGCCTGCTGTTTACCTTACAGTTTCCGCAGACACACACTCACACACACACAAATCTTTCATATCGGCGGATTTGGGATGCTGGAGGCTTTTTAATAACATAATCCCCCGTCTAATATTTTCCATCACACACAAAGCACAGAGACCTCAAAGGAGGGTAGGACGGATCTGCTGTAATCCCCAAATGACGGTCATTCCTTACGACTGAAAACACAGCATCCTCTACATACGCAGTCATGTTTTGATCATAAATATTAGGATTTATTAGGATATTAGTGTTTGATGAGGGTAGAGAACTACACACGGTGTTTAAGGCGTAAACGTTATGGACACACACACACACACACACACTAAGGAGGGAAGAACAGTGGTGTTTATGACATGACATGGAGACGTCTGCCCCCCGCTGGTGCCTCGGCCCTTTTATCACCATCGGTAAAGGAAGTGGTGATGACATCACATCCTGCTGTCAAACTCCTAACCGCATGTCTCGGCACTTTGCGGCTCGCTCTCTTAGAGGAAGGGTTTTGCGAAAAGAAGCAAAACGGTTTTTTATTTCCGGGCAACGCCATTTTGTCACTTGCGCTTCGCTCGGCTAGGAAAACGCTGGGTGAGACTCTTTGGTTTTGTTATTTTTGCAAACTCTAAAGATGCACCTGTTCTCTTTCTTTAAAGTGTGTTTTAGGGGTTGGTTTTGGTAACTAATTTAGTTCAGAGAGCACGGAGGGTTGCTTCGCGGCACTGCGGCTGGCCTGCTGGGGTTCACCTGGGCCTGGCAGGGTTTATGCTTTTGCTTGTATGAGTAAGTCGGTGTTTTTAGGCTGTTATTGCAGGTGCCTTTAGTCAGAGTGGAAAGTTCTTTCGTGCATCACTTGCTTTGGACAGAAGACAGACCAAGCCAGTTTATACTTATGAGAACGATGCACCTCAATCCCTCTTACACTTACGACATTTGGCATTTATCCATGGTGATGTACAAGATTTAAGATCCTTTATCCGTCACATACACAGTTATACGAGTCTATCCTGGTTCACTCATCTAATACCTTTCAAATTCAAATAGATGAACTAGTTAAGAGACATGCACACAAGCTAAACCTAAAGTTCATAAAATATGTAGAAAATATATAATTAAATAGGTGCTAAGATGTTTAAAATAATCTCTACATTGCACTTGTTATAGAATAGCTATATATGGTAAAGTGTATTTAGTAAGGCAGAGAGTTATATTGTACACCACGAGCGACCAAACTAAATTTAGACCTAAATCAAGAGCTGCTCGTAAACTAATTTAAATATTTTCGGCCCTTATCACAACATGCCAATATGTACAAATTTACGAACAGACAAATGCACGTGTACTAGCAAAAATGTTGCAGGGAAGACAAGAACTTTTTGCGTGAAAGAGAATTAAAATGCTAAACTCTAGAACACATGCAAAAACATGGAAAATGAAGTGCAAAATGTGAAATTTATGGCAAAAGGTCAAGATATTAAGATGTTCAGAAAAATAGTGACTTGTGACCATGTGAAGTTTCTACATGTCTACATGCCTGGAAACGGAATAAAAATCCCTAATGAGGTTAGAGAATTATCTTAAGGACACACCTAGTGCGGATCAGGTGGAACAGACTGGACCGCTTCTTCAGGTTTGCGATATGAGATAAACTAATGTAATGTCACTCAGCAGGTCAGACAGATGGCTGCTGATGCCACTGCAATGCTGATACACCATCCTAATGTGCCAGAGTGATAAGGAGTGTGTGTGTGTGTGTGTGTGTGCGTGTGTGCGTGTCTGCTTACACACAGATAAAGACGTTATCACTCACACATGACAATGCTGGCACGATGTTGTCTGCAGCTTTCTTTCTTTATTTTGCTAAGATTACAAAAACTGCTGGAGCGGAACCTTGTGCAACAGAACGGCCTCGGCACGGCCTCAAGAACCAGTTTGCCACAACGCTGACGTTATTTACATTGGTTTCTAGTCTCTTAAGAGAATCTGGGGTGTTTTTCTATACCTTTTTTTAGGCTTATTCTAGCGTGTGAAGTTAGTCATGCATGCTCTATGTTGTTGTTGTGTTCAGGACGTCCTGCACTGCTCGGATTTGTCATAGTTTGATGTGTAAATGCTGACACAGTCTTGAAATAAGCACATTTCTGATGAAAATTGATTTACACCTGTAGAAATGTTTACTTGTAAGAAGTGTGTGTTTTATTGGCTTGCAGCGTTGTTGTTGTTATTATGCAGAGACTGTAACAACCAGCGGGTGAGCCCAAACGCGGAGGCGCAAGAACCAGGTCGAGGGCACAGAGATAAATTGACGAAAGGCGAGATGTTTATTCAGGCAGGGGTCATAACCAAAAGACATAGTCCACGGGGCACACAAATCCAAATGGCCAGAAGCAGAAGGGTAATCCAAAACCATACAGCAAGGGTCAAAACCTAGGAAGGCAACAACGAAGAACGCTCGGTACGCAGCGCACGGCATGACGATACTTCGCAAGGAATACTTGCAAGCGAAAGGCCTTAAATACAGGTGAAGTGGATGTGATTGGTTAGAATTCAGGTGACGCTGATCTAGTAATCTAGGGTAGTTGTGAAGGTCTGGAACTGGAGTATTGGAGGTGGATTCCTCCCTCGGTCTGGGCTGAGGTCTTACAGACATTCTATGGCTTAGTACTGTGAAGAAAAATACGGTTAGTGCCGGGCAGAAACACTTCTTTATCCGTTTGAAATCCATCTGGATACAGAATAAAGTTCTGGGACAGAACTACATTTCCCACAATCCCCTGCGCGCCACTTCCACAAAAATGCGTTGGACATATTGTACATCACAGAATAAACACAGAAAATATCAAGTAAATGTATTGTGAGTAGAACGCTGGTTGTTGTTTATTAGTTAAATTGTCAGTAATAAAAGGGAAGTTTTGACTGAACTGGAGCGTTGTAGTGAGTGATGATGTTTCCAAATTAGAGTGGCAGGTGCTCCACAAACAGCACGCGTTTACATCACAAAAATGTCACTTATGCGTTTTTAAGCAGCTCCTTCAGTTTTGTGGACGGAATTACTCACATCAATATAACATCAGTTCAAAGTCTTGTGATTCTGACGGAGTATGTGGGATTTCTGTGCGTTAAAGGGAGTTATTTTTAAGAAAACGTATCAATATCCCACGCAAGACGCATGTGTTGGTTCTAAAAAGTTACACTTTCTAAGGGTCTTTCTAAAGGTGGTGAAAATTAGGGGTGGGTCGATATGTTTTATTCAGAGCCGACACCGTTTTTTTTGCGCCCTGGGTCAGCCTTTCTGTGTGGAGTTTGCATGCTCTCCCCGTGTTTGCATGGGTTTCCTCTGGGTGCTTCGTTTTCCTGCCACAGTCCAAAAGCATGCACTGTAGGTTGATTGTCAACTCTAAATTGACATATCTTTTCGCATATTTTCAACTTTTGAGGTTGTGGGTTCAAATCCTACCTCCAGCACTACCACCACTGGGTCCCTGAGCAAGACCCTTAACCCCAACTTGCTGCAGGGAGACTGTCCGTGAAATTAGGAAAATGGAAGTTTCTCTGAATAAGAGCATCTTCTAAATGTAAATCAGGTTTTTCTGATTCCTGTAGACTAGATGTCCCTTTTGACCAGCACTGGGATATGTTCATTTTTATTGACCATCACAGTTTGTAGAGTGTTTTATTTTGAAAAACACTTTGGTGGTATGGCAGCATTTTTGGTGAGTATGTTCAATATTATGCACTGTGATTTGTTCAGAGGTGGGTAGTAACGCGCTACATTTACTTGAGCAACTTTTTGGGTAAACTGTACTAGTAAGAGTAGTTTACTTTTTACTTTTACTCGAGTATATTTGTGAAGAAATAACGCTACTTTTACTCCGTTACATTGAGCGACATTCCGCTCGCTACTTTTATTTTTATACATCTGTTATCCAATGCGCAATCTGTTTGTTTTGTTGGAAAACTTCCTCCTAAATGACCGTTCCACCCATCAAACGGAGCTTGGCAGTCACATGACCGCACACGAAACACGCATGGACACACACACATACACACACATACATACACAGACAGACAGACAGACACGCACACAGGCACGCACGCACACACACACACAGACTCACACACACTGGACAGTTTATGCACAGACTGCCTTGTTCTTGTTTTACTGTGTAATCTCTTGCCTTGTTGTTTAAACTAAAAAAGTTATGAAGTTATTACAGATTATTGTACTGGTTTTTGTAGCAGAATTAGCCTTAATTTACGTTACTTTGTATAGATTTTTAAAAAAAAGTTTTTTATGTGATATTGTTTGGTAATATCCCAACACACTGTACGTTATTTTATATTTTTGCATATTTGATTATATGTGACCCTCCACGGCAAAACCAGTCGCTTGTTGTACATTTTCAATTCAATTGTGTTATGATGAAAGGGCATAAATCAAGCTTCAAAACGATACCTATATCGAATGAATCGGACGACATATGACTGAGATATCAACATTCAAAGGAGTCGGGTTTCTCCTGTCACGCCAAGTGAGAAACGGAGAAATCTGCCTTTGAAGTTGACTATCGCCGTAGCACTCACAGACGCTTGGTGCGGCTACGTTTGCATTTACGGTAGCCTACGCTGCATTCACAGCCACACGGATAGCCTACCTGCGTTAGGTTAACTGAACTCGGGAGACGGAGATGGATTCCGGAGAAATATCTTCACGCTAGTCAACCAGTGGATTTAGCGTAAATATTGAAGTAGAGCGGTCAAAACAGAAACTTTTAACATTCTGCTGGAATTGAATTCCTCACCTCAAGAAAGTCACGTTTTTAGGATGGAAAGGGTAAGTTTTTCAGCCAAATTTATTCACAACAGTACAGTATAGACCTTCCACTGTTTCAAAACACTAAAAACCACACATAACCTCTTGGCCTTTCGTTTTCTCGAAAACCTCCGTTGCGACAAGCGACTGGTTTTGCCGTGGATGGTCACATATGATAAACCAATTAATCTTTAATTTACTCAGAAGTCACTCAGTACTTGGTAGTTTTTTCTGAAACACTTCTTTACTCTTACTTGAGTAAATTTTGGATGACGGCTTCTACTTGAAATATTATTCTAAAGTAACAATACTCCCTACTTGTGTAGATTTTTTGGCTCGCTACCCACCTCTGGATTTGTTATACGTCCCTCCCACGGTTCATAGAAAAATAGTGCAAAATCTGGTCCGTGGCGCCACAAAGTTTGGGGACCACCGCTCTAGACCGCAGAGAGGTGCCTGCATCAGAGCCAAAGTAGCATCATTCATTTATTTGATCAGCATATCGGTTCAAGGGTTAAAACCAAGTGGTTGTGAGTTCAAATCCCACCTCCAGCACCACCACCACTGGGTCCCTTAACCCCAAGTTGCTTCACGGAGATTGACCCTGTAATTATGGAAACGGACGTCGCTCTGGACTAGAGCATCTGCTAAATACCATAAATGTAAACGTAAAAACTGATTGACACGCTTAGCGCTTAAAAGTGCTAAATCTTGGCACTGATAATCGATCAAGTTCTAGTGAATTTTGCTTTGTGTTGAAGTGGAATGATTTGAACGCTGGTGAACTGAGAAGTTTGCTTATTGTTTGAGCCACGTTCATTCATTCATTCATTCTCGAAGCTTTTCTGTGTTTCCTGAGGAACTTTAAGGACTAAGTAGAGACGCTACGTGTGTATAGGGGGTGTGTGTGTGTGTGTTTGGAGATTGTAGAGTGCTGCTAAGCTGCTGATCAACACGTCTGGAGCTGCCTGTGCACATTCATGATGGAACATGCCTCGCGCTTGTTGTTCTGCATCATTTCTGGCTGTTACCGCAGGCAGTGCATACTTTAAGCCGTGTTGCTTCACCAGAAAGCCATTGGGTGATCCTCCGCCCCGTTTCTCAGCAAGGTCATGAGCTATTTCTTGTCTACTGTTTGTTTTTCTTGTTGCTGTCCTTTTACGTGTAGCCATTTCCGTAGTCGTTGCTGAGTGAGATTAGAGGATTCCCTGTAAACATGTGGGAGTATTAAACCCAACACGGCCAGGGGATGCAGACTTTTACACAATACTGCCACTTCCTTAACACATGTATTGGTTCATGCAGCATGTACAGTTCATGACGCCAAATTTAGGTGCACAAATTCATGCAGACCCTTGCACTACGAAATTAGCTGAGGAAAAATGTAAAAATGTTGATCAGAGCTCCGGTGTTACTGCCACTGCTGTTAAAAATACTCATTACTCCAGTTGGATGGCAGCTGTAATTATCGAATGACTGATTATTGCAAAGATCTGTGCTGTACCTAAGTGTGTGTATGTGTTTATCAGCCTCAGACGTATGACGCGGTGGAGCCGGTGGATGTGGAACAGTTCCTGATGAGTCAGCTGCGCAGCGGAGATGCCGAGCTCATGCAGGAGCTGGGCGAGTTCCCGGACGATGACCTGGAGGTGGAGCTGGTGGAGCGGGAATGTCGCACCGTCCGCCACTCCGTCCCCGAGGAGGGGTGCGTTCACTCCCACTCTGCACATACTTGCTCCGTCATAAAGCACACAGTCAATAATATGTAGAAATGTGGGGAGTGTGGTAATAAGAAAGCTATGGAGTGTAGCAATATAAATCAACCGCATGTGTATTTCGTGGGTGTGAAGCGTTCCTCAAGCACGCTGCTATCAACACTGCTGTTCATAGTCTAACACTGACCTCAGCTATGCTCGTCACGGTGCAACTTAATTATAAAGTGCAAGCCACATAATCCACATGGCTCTCGTAAAGCAATGCTTGTCTGCAAGCAATGTTTTAGAAAGTATAAACAGCTTGAGGTGTAGTAGCGCTGTGCAAAAAAATCGATACAACAATATATCCCGATATTTCCCTTCACGATCTGCTATATTGATTTCTAGCTCCAAAAATTGATAGAATCATGCACCACAAGCAGCCTGAGATAACTGACTGGGCACTTTAACTTCTGATTTTCAATCTTATGCGTTTTATCTGAACGTTTTTGGTGTCCACTAGTTCAGCGTGTTAAAATGCAAAGACTATAAAGTTGAAATTCCGTTCTGAGTTATGTTGTTTTGGCTGAATTATTAATGTAATGTGATTGATTAAGACCACCCAGATCGTACACAGCAACTTGCATTTCAGCTTTTTACAGTTTTTACATTTCCAGTGAACTGTAGAATATCGCAATATGTATAGTATCGCAATATGTGACCCTCCACGGCAAAACCAGTCGCTTGTCGCAAACTTTCAAAATTGAGTTATGATGTTTTCATGAAAGAGCATAAATCAACCTTCAGAACGATATCTATATGGAATGAATCGGACGACATATGACTGAGATATCAACATTCAAAGGAGTCGGGTTTCTCCTGTCACACCAAGTGAGAAACGGAGAAATCTGCCTTTGAAGCTGACTATCGACGTAACACTCACAGACGCTTGGTGCAGTCACGGCTACGTTTGCATTTACGGTAGCCTACGCTGCGTTCACAGCCACACGGATAGCCTACCTGCGTTAGGTTAACTGAACTCGGGAGACGAAGATGGATTCCGGAGAAATATCTTCACGCTAGTCAACCAGTGGATTTACCGTAAATATTGAAGTAGAGCGGTCAAAACAGAAACTTTTAACATTCTGCTGGAATTGAATTCCTCACCTCAAGAAAGTCACGTTTTTAGGATGGAAAGGGTAAGTTTTTCAGAGAAATTTATTCACAACAGTACAGTATAGAACTTCCACTGTTTCAAACACTAAAAACAAAAAATCCCAAATTTTACCCCACGTAACATAAATGGTCATTTTTTCTCTGAAAACTCCGTTGTGACAAGCGACTGGTTTTGCCGTGGAGAGTCACATATATCGTGATATAATCATATCGTGACACATGTATCGTGATATGTATCGTATCGTGAGGTCCTTGCCAACACCCACCCCTAGAATTTAGAACATGGATGTGTGTGGAACGCCATGACTCACAAAAACGCTACAGTTCAGTCCAACCTTCCCCTTTATTACATTTCGTTTTATTTACTTTTCAGAACATCTCCAGATGATCTGGGTGTCTTTATGAATAATGGTAGCGTAACGGTTAGGGTGTTCAACCCGTGCTCAGAAGGTTCGAATCCCAGAGGTACCCCACTGAGGTACTCATGAGTAAGGTACCGTCCCCAAGCACTGCTCCCCAGTCGCTGCCTGTGTCAGCTGCCCACTGCTCCTTCACGGAGGGGTCAAATGCGGAGCTCATATTTGGTTGTGGGTCACAGTGTGTCACCGATTCTGAATAGTGGTCCCTAGGACAGAACCAGTTGAGAAACCCTGGTTTGAAGCATGAAATGAACCTGCTTGATGTGTGTGTGTGTGTGTGTACAGGGTGGAATTGGAGCCTCAAGTGAGGGACTGTGTCCAGAGTTACACTCAGCCCTGGCTGGTGGTCAGCAGGAGGTCAGTACTCGCTGAATAAATGCATTCCATCATGAAAACTTTGCCTGAGATTCGATTCGGGTTTGTGAGCTGTGTTTTGTGGGTGTGCAGGTGCCAGAGCGATGGCTGGAGCACCTATTCGGAGAGGTCCGGCTTCCTCAAGCGGCTCCAGAAGCAGACCTTCGAGACGGACGTTCAGCCCGAGAAAGTGGAGGAGCCGGTAAACACACTCACCTGCTGCTCATCTGATGCTCAGATTCTCCGTTTAACTCTTTACACAAAGAACAAATAATCTGCCAGTGATCGGAGCAGGTTCACTTCGGTTAAACCATTTCAGTTCTTCAACTAGTTGTCAATAAATAAAAAAAGTCAATAAATTAATCAATGGTAAAACAGCTTATTCATTCCTCTCCTCCTCCTCCTCCTCCTCGATCTTCCTCTTCTCATTCTTTTTTATAGTTCTCCCTCTCTTGTTATTCTTTTTCTCTTCCCTCTCATGTCGTTCTCCTCCTCCTTTTTCTTCTTTTTCTTTCTCCTCCTCCTCCTTATTCTCCGCCTCCTCCATCTTTTCCTTCCTCTCTCTCTTCCTCCTACTTCATCTTCCTTGTTCTTTCTTGTACTTATCCATCTCTTATTGTTTTTCTTCTCACCCTCCTCTTCAGCACTCCTCCTCCTTCTCCTTCAGTCCTCTTCTCATCTTCTTCTCCTCCTTCTTGTTCTCCTCTTCCTCCATCTTCTTGTTCTTCTTCTGCTACTATTTCTCATCCTCTTCCTCCTTCTCCTTCCACCTTTTTCTCATCCTCTCCCCCTCCTCCTCCAGCGTTTCCTTTTCTCTTCCTCCTCCTTTTAGTTCTTTTTCTCTCTCCTCCTTCTTCATCTTTTTCTTGTTCTTTCTTAGCTCTCCCTCTCTGGTTTTTCTTCTCAGCCTCCTCTTCAGCCCTCCTCCTCCTCCTCCTCCTCATCCGTATTCTCTGCCTCCTCCATCTTTTCCTTCTTCTCTCTCCTCCTTCTACTTTATCTTCATTTTTTTGTTTTTTTTTCTAATTCTTCCTCTCTTGTGGTTTTTCTCTTCAGCATTTCCCCATATTCCCCTTCAGTCTTCATCTTCTCCTTCTTATTCCCCTCCTGCTCCTCTGTCTTCTTGTTCTCCTACTTTTTATCATCCTCATCCTTCTTCTTCTGATCCTCCTCCTTATCTTTTAATCTCCTCATTGTTTCCTCCTCTTCCATCTTCTGCTTCTTCTTCTTCTTCTTTTCCTCTCCTCCTCCTCTTCCAACTTCTTTTCCTTCCCTGCTTGTGGTAGTTCTAGATGCAGGATGGCGTGAGATTCAAACCTACGACTTCTTAGTCTATTGAATCTTACTACTAGACCACCACCTCGCTGTTCATAATTATTCTCTTTTGTAGTGAACATTGCGGCTTGTTAAATGTTAAAGTCAGTCAGAGAAAGTGAGGGATGAGTTGGAAGGGAGGGATTGAAGCAGGAAGGAGACGGTGGTATGTTGGATGAAAAAAGGGAGAGAGAACAGTGGAGGGTTTCAGCAGTGTTTTTGGCTGCGTCCCACCTCACTTGTTGTGCAGCCGGGGCACGGTGAAGCGTGAATATTCATTCGCTGGGAGCCTCTCTGTGCTTATGGTTGGGGTCTGACGTGCCAAATCTTAATGACTCAACCCACAGAGGCTTGCCATCAGCCTGGGAATGGAGTCTGTGGGAAAACGAGAGCCTCCTCGTGGACTTAAAGGACCCCAAAAAGGCTCTGCCGTTCTCTCAGCGGGTTCCTCAGCAGTCTGAGGGGCAGAGCTGGGGAGTAGCTAAGTTACATTTGTGATGCTACTAACTTAACTACATTTTCCAGTAGCTTTTAAAATGTTTTAAATGTGTTATTTTTTTTAAACTGTAGCATTTAGACTAGCCAAATAAATATAATTAGATGTATATTTTTTAATTTTTTAATCTTTTTAAAGATTTAGGAAAGACTTGGGTATTTTCAGCTAGCAGGTGTTTGGGAGCGATGTAGAATTGGCAGAAGTGGCATCCGATTGGCTTCTGTGCCTCATAGCATCACAGTGCGCTCTTGGCAGCTGCCAGATGTTGTCGGAGGATCGAGTCCACCTTGGCCAAAACGGAAACATGTATTTGTGTCTGTATTTATCAGAAAGTATGACTCTGAATTCCCAAACGGACAGAACTTTACACATTTGAGCGTAAAAATATACTTTTAACATCATGTTTTAGTTATTTATCTTAATTCTACAGCACAAATATTAAGCATTACTACTCATATTGAAACTGCAGCTTGTAGTGGAGCTTAGATGCTTTTAATCACACGTAGCTTGAGGCTTGAAGCTGCTGTTTAAAAGTATTTTCCCCAACACTGCTGGTGGGAGAGGTGAGGACCCCGGAGGTGCGTCGTTCTGTTTTGTCGACCAGACGTCGTGTAGCGTGGGAACTTCGGGATGGGACAGCGTTCATATGGTTCTGATGATCGGAGATTAACAGAAATCTCCTGTACTGTTTTAATAATGCATTTCCTGTGCTCATCTCATCTATCTTGGCATTTACTGGAAGAAGGAATGTTTTGGAGTGTTCAGAACCCGGCTCAGTCACATGTCAGATTGCAGAATCTCCAGCTTGCACATGAACTTCTCTTGCAAGGTTGTGTAAGTGGGCAGGAGAAGGAGCCAAACTGATGCTTTACCCTTTCAGGCCTGGTTTTTATTTCACAGGATTCACATTACCTCGTCTTCTTGGCTTCTAAACGGATCCAAATTTATAGTATTTTAATGCAAATGTCAGTTCACTCAAATGGACACGATGCATAAACTAAAGGACTTCTGACTTGCAGACTTCACAATACAGACATAACTTTGAGCCCGAAATGAAAACATTGATAGGGAAAACATTCTTGGATGGTATTTCTGCATACTTCTTAAAAGGCGCCGATTTGCAACTTGTAATAACACAAACTGAATGCGTACAATAGTATCTGCCTGCAACACCCATTTTAGAACACTGTTCATCACACAATACTGGTGCACTTTCTAGTAGACGTACTTACAACTAGAGATGTAGCCGATCCGATATGTGGATCGGTATCGGTCCAATAACGGCTCAAACGGTTGGATCGGGTATCGGTGGCATTGGGCCGTTCTATGGAGCCAATCTGTAAATGCGTGCACGCTCACTTCGTTATGCATGGGAAGTGGCACTGCGGTAAAGTGGAGCTGAAACGATTGTTCCAATAACTCGAATAATTCTATTACAAAAATGGGCAAGGCAATTTTTCTAGAATCGAAGCTTGGTTTAATTCATTTTACTCGCTAGAGCAGCGCCGCTTGTATTTCACATGGAGGCTTTCAGTGACGCGATCAAGACAAGACCTGATCCCTCTGTATGTGAAAGTATTTGTGAGATGTTCCGAGCACTACAACACAAGTAAATGCATAAAAACACATAAATGTTATTTTTCGCGACGTAAACATGTGCGCTGTGTTAATGAGCGCCGTTACTCGCCAAAAAAGCTCCAGTTCAGTCAAAATGTCCCCTTTATTACAGACACAAACCATATTTTAGCTGATAAATAACCACAACAGCCAGCGTTCTACTCACAATTCTGCGATTTATTTAGATTTTCCATCGTTTATTCTGGAACGTGCGCCCAACGCTTTATTGTGACTCGGCTCCGGGGCGCGCGCAGAGGATTGTGGGAAATGTAGTTCACTGCAAAAGCAGCTCATTTTATAGGCCAAATTGGTTCAAAATAACAAACTTCAGTATTTCATTTTCAATGGATCAATTTTTTTTTTTTCAGTTTTATAATGTTACAGTGTAATCAATAAGAACAAAGAAATATTTATATGTATAAACAAACAATTTTTGCGAACAAATAATTTAGCATATACGTGTGTAATTATCACATTGTTTTAGTAGGAAAACAGTATTTAAATCAAGCATTTCCTTAAGCATAACAATAATCTCAGTCATGTATTCAGACATTTTAAAGCATTATTTTATGTTTAAAAAAAGACTGTGACTGTATCGGTATCTGCAGATATCCAAATTTACAATAACGGTATCGGACATAAAAAAGTGGTATCGGCCCATCTCTAGTTACAACATGCAAAAATGTATTAAAACATGGATATATCCAATACTTATTTGCATCTTCTTAAATTAATGTTACATTTCTTCCACCGTCTCATAAGAGAGCCAGTTTTTCCATTTCATTACATCTTGTTTCTGTATATTTATATCTAGTGATGCACGATATGGGTCTTATTGGCCAATGCCGATACCGACACCGAGTCGAGCGTGAGCGCAGGCAGAGTTGAGGGCGTAAAGACAAGATATTTTGCTCACCAAAATTCCACTGCATGCTCAGCATTTTGACACAAAAATAACACCATAGTTCTGACATCTCTAACACAGCGCCAAGTCAAGCGTTCATGAAGGCAGCATTTTAAGAAAAGCTCACTTCACGTCCTATGTAGTGTACCAAGTCAGATAGGCCGCGTGTGACTCTCCATGTGCACTACTTAGTGTGTAGAGAGACGTTAAGCTACAACCCCGGCTGTTTCCTGAGATGCATACTACCACACAGAAAAGTATGATAAGAGCGCCTTACCTACCATACTATCAAGTGCAGTAGTCTTGAGTCTGTCAGGTGGTGGTCTCTGAGATGTTTGTTGTCCTTCCCTCAGGTAAAGTCTCCCTCGCTGGCGGTGCTGTGTGACCAGGGTGGGGCCCAGAACACCACCACCTCCTCCGATTTTGACCTGCGGGGGCTGCAGCCGGACCCTCGCCTGGACAGTCTGCTGCGCTTCAGCAACCCCGAGGAGCTGGACCGCTTCAACCTCGAGGGCAGGCAGAGCGGCCGCCACCCTGAGCTCTTCGCCCTCTACCCACCTCCTGATGAGGTGAGCTGTCACTCAGAGCCTCGAAGCTGGTCGAGTTGATACGAAATCACGCGCAAGTTGGGCTTCACATGTAGCTTAAAGGCAATGTATCATCACATTTAGAGCTTTGTCTTTCTATCATTTTGTGTCTACAACCTATAAAACTGAATTTGTTCCCGGTGGTTCCTCCCGTTGTACTCTCAGTATTTGCTGTTTTATAGTTCAGGAACGTTTACAGCATTACGCTTATCCAGTGTGACGTTCCTCAGTGCTCTGTATTCCACATCTGTTCTTCAAACCTATAAAGCTAGGGTTAAACCAAGAACTGCTGTTTAACTAAGTTATTTATATATGCATAAAAGCTAGTAAATGTCCTTTTTAGTAAAATAGGTAAATGATAAGTGAGAGGAGTAGTTAGTCCCTTAATCTCTTAGGGTGTTTTCACATACAGTCCTCTTTAAAGGAACCGAACTCAGTCCTCTAGAAGTGGTCCAAAACGTGGACCAACAGAAAGGGAACTCGGTTCTTTTGATGTTCACACTGTGAGTTCATTTGAAAGGGGACTCGGTTCTCTTTCTGGTCCACTTCAGCTCAGATGGGACCTCAGTCCTTTTTCTGTTCATACTTTTGCATTCTGCATAGTTTTTTCTTTTTTTTTTTTAACTTCGAACAAAAGCTGTCGAAGCGAACTAGGAGCGCTTTGCGTTCAGAAGGCGCGAGTTAAACGAATCGCGCCACGAACTTAAAGCGAACCGGACTGAGACCACCTCCCGATGTGGTCTCAGTTCGGTTCGTTTCAGACGGGTCTGAGTTTGTTTGGTGTGTTCACATATACATAAAATGCTGACTAATCGACCTGAGTTCGCTTTGAGGGCTGAAACGGACCAAGTGTGAAAACACACTTAGACACAAGTGGAGAATGCAAATGACATTTTGTTGTTATGGCAACATGCAATTACGACTACAGTTACAATTACAACATCAATTCATTTGTGCCTACCTCAGTCCGGTTGTTAAATGGTTCTAAGGCAATAGGGGTTGTACAATAGCGTTATGGACCATGGTGTTATTTTTGTTGATGTAGGGATATTTTATTGATGTTTGTGATGGTGTATGTGTTTGCATAGTATTATATTATTTTATTATTATTGTAGCAGCCAGCACTGTAGTCCAAGACAATTTTCCCCTTGGGGACAATAAAGTGTATCTTATCTTATCTTATAACTCTCAAAGTCTGCATCAATGCAAAGATCATTTTCTGGCCATAACACATCTAATATAATTTAACAGACTAACAGACTAGGGCTGCAACAACTACTCGATTAAACTGATTAAGCGTTATTGTGACGCAACTCTCGTGTGGAACGCCATCTTGCGCAAAAGTGTAGTTCTCTCCCAGAAATGAGACAAAAATGAGTTCACATTGGCTAAAAATGGGCAAAAGTTCTTCTTAATTTATCAATTAATCAGAATTTTTTTCCCCCATTTTATAATGTTAGAGTAAAAAAGAAATATTGAAAAATAGAAACAAGACAGTTTGGTTCATTAAAAACGCTGGAAATAAAATTGCATTTTCTTTTTGTCCGATTAATAATCGATAAATCGAAAAATAATCAGTTAATCGATTAACAAACTAATCGTTAGTTGCAGCTCTGTAACAGACTAATGATCATACTGACTGCGCTCATGTTTGAGCAGCTAAACACCAAACAAGCGTTCCAGTGAAATCAAGTGAAAAATCCTGCGACAGACTTTAAAACATGTCAATTGTATGTAATATTCCAGCCTAATCTTAATGATGTTTTTATAAGATGATTTTCCCCCCCTGCAGGAGGATGCAGTGGAGATCCGGCCTCTTCCCGACTGTCCAAAGGAGCACATGGGCCACAGGATTCTAGTGCGCTGCCAGAGCATCAAGTAAATCCCTCTCATGTGTAATTGCAGTTCCTGACTCCAGGCATTCGGACAGGACTGAGATCATCAGCTAATAAACCTTCAATCTCCACAATCTTCCACCTCAAATAACAGACAGAGAGCTTTGTTGGCTCTTTGTGGAGGCTACATGTTCCCTCTATTATCTGAATTTGCCACATTGGTTATAGAGGTATATTTCAGTTGTACGAACAATCACACGGTGAATCCAAACGCGGAGTTCCTTTATTTTTCCTTTGTCTTTATTCCCATGCCCAAATAGTAGGCCGAAAACAGAGATTAATCCAGGCACGTGAAACGAGGGTTGGTACATTAAACGGTGGAACAGTAAGATGCTTAATATGCAGTACAGGACTTAAGCTAAAACTCAGGTGATGTTGATCTAGTAATTAGGGGTCGGTGGGAAGTCCTGGAGCTAGAGTCTGGATCAGGATTCCACCTGGAGAGAGAGAGAGAGACTCCCTCCTGGACTGACACCTGACAATAGGAGCAGCTGGTAGCGTAACGGTAGGGTGTACGCCCCGTGATCAGAAGGTCGCAGGTTCGAATCCAGGGCTGGTAAAGTTACCACTGAGGTAGCAGGTACGTCCCCAAAACGCCTTACTGCTCCCGGAAGCTTGTTGGCTGCCCACTGCTCTCTTTCATGGATGGGTCAAATGCAAGAGGTTACATTTGGTTTGTGGTGCACTAATGTGCGGAAAGTGCTGTGAGAATGATGTGTTCTGTGGCAAATAATCACTCCGCGTTCACCTTCCTTAAAAGTATTAATGTAATGTTGTGTTCGCTATTATTTATACTTAGTTATATTATATATTATTGTGTGTATATATATATATATATATATATATAAAATACTACATTATACAGTGTATATATTTTATAGTGTTAGGATATATAATTGAGCTGTAAAAACCTAGGTATATCCCGTGAAGAACTATGGCGTTTTAGCCCTACACTCTTGTTGCCCTAATCACTGTATTAGTGAAGAATTCATTATGCATTATACCTGTTGGAATACTGGACTGGATCCTGCTTCTTCATCTTTCACCAATACCTTCCTCAGTCTTAAAACATTTACGTTAAAAAATCGTATTAAATATACTATCCAAAAATAGTAGAATTGAAAAACTCGGTGTTTTTCACAAGCATACTTTTGTAAAATCTCTATATCAGCTATAGATTCTATGCTCTTTCCTGAAACAAGTCTTAAATCATAAAACGTGGGTGAATGTCAGAATCTTTGCGACCAGTGTGTAAATGGGTTTTAAGAACAAATTCCTACTTAAGAACGACTGGTGAATAAATTAAATCTTTTTGTGATATTACTGTGATTTTTGTGCTTTGAGTTCGAGATAAACTTATTAAGGCAGTCACCACCGCGGCCTTATCCTTGATGTGAAAAGAAAGAAAGAAAGGTGTGTCTGCTTTCCTTTGTCATCATTCAGAACTAGACCCACACATTCTCCTCGGGACCAAGAGGTTGAGGGTTTCAGTCCTAACCCCAGAATATTAGAAACAGCCAAAAAATTAGCTCCTTTATACAACTTCCTCTTTGATTTAAGTTGAACAATCTTACGTCTCCGTTTGGGGTTCAAAATCCTAAAGAGGCCAAACACCACACTGGTCATAACACCTAGTTGCAGGGCAGAGTTGGTGGGAAGATGTAACAGTTAGGGAGTTGGTCCTGTGATCGGAAGGTTGCCGGTTAAAGTCCTGAACCCGTACAGGTGCCACTGAGGAACTCATGAGCAAGGTACTGCTAAAGGCACTACAAAAAGCTGCCCTGCTCTTTCACTTCTTCATGAAAAAATTGTCCTTGTGATGCACGTGTGCTGTGCTGTTCATAATCGCAAATAATCACAAACTTAAAATCAGCTGATACTGTCCCTTTGATTAGAGGAACGAAAATAGATGTAAACACTAATAAATAGCTTTTTAAAGGAACACGCAGCTCACATTGTTTACAGTTTAGCATTTCTGTTTGTAGCACTTGTTCCCTGTAAAAACTTTATCCTGGCTTAATAAATAAAATAATAATTGAGAGCTTTCACAGTGGCCTTGTTCTGTCTGAGCGCGTTCTGCGATCATGCTTCATCTCTGTGTTTGCTCCATCTCCTATCTGAACACCGTAATCTCTTTAGTTTTTCATTTTCTGATGGCTCAGCGGTGTGTACTGCTGTCGTTCATACTTCAGAGCTCACTCTCAGGGCATTTCGTGCATACTGATTCTCAGCATCCAGTTTTGTAGTTCATATCAGATAAATAGACAGCGAATGTCATATTAGACAGAAATCCTGCTAAATGTGCTACTAATCCACCCGAGCCGCTCCTGAGGAGGGTCAGTGCTCGGTATGAAGAGGAATTGTGATGATGTGTTAAATCTGGATGCTGCCTTTGTGGCCGGAAGCTGATTCCTAGTGTAGGACGTGTGTGCCCTGGGAGGCGTTAATGATTTAAAGCATCTCAGGCGCGCCGTTGTATACCAGAGTTGTGATTTATGCTGGAGGCAGTGTGAGCGTGTCACCTGCGGATTAAGGATTAAATCAAAACCAGCAGTGACTTCATTATAGCGCTGGGCAATAATTCGATAATCAAAACTGATATTAAGAACCTCTGACCGACATACTCCTGCTCAATTCTTGTTAAAACTCTGTTAATACCTGAAAATATATTCAGTTCCTACTTTCTTGTGGATGTTGTGTCCCCTTAAAAACATACTAGCGTGTGTGTTGTCACTTGACTCCGCCGATCCAGTCTGCACTACATCTGTGTAACAACTGGCAGTGAACCCAATCGCAGAGTGGACAGAACCAGGTCATAGGCACAGGGGTAGATTGACGGAAAACAAAATTTATTGAACAGAGTCAGACAAAAAAACGCACAGTCACGAACAAACCGTCCAAAATGCGCTAGAAGCATAATCCAAAAACAACAAGATTAAAACGAGCAGGCAGCACAAAAACTCGGTATGTAGCACTGGGCATGACATTATACATAAGAGAGGCAAATACAGGTTCACTGGGAATGTAGTTGACTTAGAATTCTGGTAGCGTTGATCTCTGAAGCTAAGCTGGGGTGGGTGTGAAGGTCTCTGGAACTGGAGTGCTGGTCAGATGGCCTTTCTGGAGAGGTGGATTCCTCTCTCGGTCTGAGTCGGGATCTTACAATCTGTGTGTTTCCTTCAGGTATTTTAACATCATAAAGACATGCACTCTCACATCAGAACAAATATTCCAGCTTTAAAAGTGGAGTATAGTTACAATTACAAACCTTATCCAGTCAACTGTGAGACAAAACTAATAACCCCACACACACACACACACAAAAAACTCTCAAATAATTATTTATTAATCATAATTGAGCAAAATGTCTCTAATTAATGAAGCTTATCTTTAGTGAAATACTGGTTCCGTTTTAAGCTGCACTTAAGTTAGGGTTTGGCGTCTTGTGTCAAAGTGCCTGAAGGCTGTGTTTTTGCTGCTGTGTGACTGTGGAAGTCTTTATTATGAGTCAGTACTTCAGCTCAGCACCAGAAATGTGTGAGTTATTAGAGTTCTCTGCATTTGTGGCATTTACTTGTGATGGATCTGCATTAGGTGACGTGTGTTTGGTGTAAATTGTCTGTGTTATTCTCTCAGATTTCGGAAAACTTCCACTTTGACGTGAACCTGGACCAGATGAAGGTTTTCTCGTTCCTACGCCTCGCGCATGTCGACTCCTCCGCTGGCCAGGGCACCGGTCTTCTCATCTCTTACCCCTCTCCCGATCCTACCTGGTCATTAAGGTATGTTTTACTGCGGCAGCTCTGACTGGCTGATTAGGGCTGTCACTAACAGCCGGGTTCATCAAACTCAAATGTAAACTTTATCATCATCTCAGCTTTATACAAGTGTACAGAGAGTGGCTCCAGTTTCCACAGAGGACAAAAGGCGCGGAATATACATATGTAGGCTCTACTGTAAAACCAAATTAAACATCGCAAATTTCCAAAATTGAGTTATTAGTTTTCAACATTCAAAGAATTGAGTTTTCTCTGTCCGTAAGTGAGCAGCGGAGAAAATCTGCCTTTGAATTGACTATCGCCCGTAACACTCACAGGCAGCTTGAATGCTGATCGAAAGCTCACGTTGTATTCTGATGGCTGCGCTGCATTCACAACCTGCGGATAGCCTACCTACGTTAAGGTTAACTGAACTCAGAACCAGATGGATTCAGAGAAATATCTTCCGCTAGTCAGCAGGTGGGTTTACGTAAATATTGAGTAAGCGGTCAAAACAGAAACTTTAGCATTCTTCTTTCGGAATTGAATTCCTACCTCAAAGTCGTTTTTTGAGATGCATGAAAGTAAGTTTTCATGAAATTTATTCTCAACAGTACGATATAGACCTTCACTGTTTCAAAAACCTAAAACAAAAATCCAAATTACACACCACCAGCATAATGGTTTTTTCTCCGGAAACCTCCGTTCTGAATAATGACTGGTTTTCGATGGAGGTCACATATATAAATGAATATTAGAGTTGGGAACTATTGGCTGATGCCGAGATCCAATGTTTTAACCTCCTGTTATGTTGCGGGTCAAATGGACTGATTTTAAATGTAAAGAATAAAAATAGTTGAAAATAGTTGAAACTTCTTGTGCTTGGCTTGATAACGGTAATCAACATATAAAATAAAATGGTTCATTTCACGTATGTGGCAACCTCACCTGCATATTTATATTATTACTGTTAGATTCGTTTGAACAGTAAAATGATCAACCTGTATGTAAAAACTGTTGTGTTCTATATGTAGCTCTTTCCAATGTACATTTAAAAAAAAGTTTTAAAGTGCATTTTTTAATGAAAAACGAGTGAATTATCCTCATTAAACCATGACCTGTGAGAGGTAAATACACCATCACACCAAATATTGATTGAAATAGTTAGTAATGATTTAATAATGAATATAACCTATGTTTATTGGGAATTTTTGGTTTCTGACACTTTTGGATAATTAAACATGCCCCGTGTTGACCCAGGGACATCACTGGTGTTCCAGAGAAGCGAACATAACAGAAGGGTTACTGAGGCGTCGGTAGCGTAAGACAAGCAATTTTTGCTGGTGAAACGTCCACTGCTTTACTCAGAATTTTGTACAAATTAAGACAAGCGGTCATATAAAATCCACCTCAGACTTTGGGCACTAGCGCGACCTTTCCCATGTACAGTAAATATTCCGTAAAATATTGGCTGAAAATTTCATGCATCGATTTCAATACGATTCCGTTATCATTGTGCATCCTAGAAGTATGAATGATACACTCTAAACTAGAGATAGAAAATGAAAATGAAAATGAGTTGATTCATCTAAATGGCAGTTGGTGTTTGCCCCGTGATCAGAAGGTCTCAGGTTCAAATCCAGGGCCGGTAAGGTTACCACTGAGGTACTCTTGAGCAAGGTACCGTCCCCGAGCACTGCTCCCCGGGGGCTTGTTAGAGGTGAGTCTCCTAACCACTAGACCACCACTCATGCACTCCTTTAAAAGTGAAAGGTACTGCACCACTGTGGAATCAGGCCAGTTAATTGGTAGGGTAACGGTTAGGGAGTTGACCCGTGATCGGGAGGGTTGCCAGTTCAGAATCCTGGACAGTAAAGGTACCACTGGTACCATCCCCAAGCACTGTTCCCTGGGTTCTGCCCACTGCTCCTTCAAGGCTGTGTTGTGCTGTGTTCACAATGACAAATAATCACTCTCTTACATTCACCTAATTAGTCGAGTAGGGCAGTTGGTGGCGTAACGGTACAGTGTTCGACCCGTGATCAGAAGGTCGTAGGTTGAATCCAGAGCGATAAAATTACCACTGAGACACTCTGAAACGAAATACCGTCCCCAACGCACTACTCCCAGGCGCTTGTTAGCTGACCACGGCTGGGTTACGGATGGGTCAAATGCAGAGGCCACATTTGGTTGTGGTGCACTGTGTGCTGTGCTGTGTTCATAATGACAAATAATCACTCATTTTCACTTTAAATGATACATTTTCCTGTAGAGAGATTAATACTCCCCTTGTTGTTCATTTTGCTGAGCATAAAAATCTGTTTAAGTTCTATCTATTGTATCTATTGTATTTCTGACATCGACTGTGCTTACAGTAACCAGAGCAGGAAGGTAATTTGAGAGGATTCGTGTCTTAACAAGCACAAGTATGCAAGGACACACACACACACACACACGTATGCCGTCACTGAATCAGAATCAGAATGAAGTTTATTGCCAGGTATGTTGTGCGGTAAAAATTTGCTTTACAGTAGTTGGTGCTAGAGACATTAATAAAGACATTAAAACAAAAGCGATTAGCGATATATTTTATGTACAAGATACTAGTATAAGAAATAAAGAAATAGAAAAAATGTGAATATTTCTCATACCAAATAAATTAAAGACACGAAAGCATTTTTAAGTGCATAGATCAAAAGAAACCCAGATTCCAGCCTATCGTTTTCTCATTGTAAAAGTCTGCTTTCCGCGAGCATGAAATGATTTATGCCTTTAATAACGAGTGCATTTAGCAGCCACAAGCACAAACTATATTCAGATTCTCTCCCACTGATGGGGGCTTTATGATGATCAATTTAATGTTGAAGATGATGATGACGATGATGATGATGATGATGATGATGATGATGAAACCTACAGTTTTATTATTGCTCATCATAAATTTGATAATGACATGATGATATTGTGTGTGTTAGATTGAGGTGCTGCCGCTTGGGGAGATGTCGGAGACTGTGCAGGCCTACATGGTAAATGAAGAGGAAGGCGACACTGGAAACATCAGATTAAATCAGGCAGGCGGAGGAGCTCAGAGATGGAAATTGCAAGCCTTTAACACACACACACACACCTGCAATAAGTCCTGCAGAACAAGAAACTGGAGATTCATTGGTCAGGCGAGGCATTCTGTCAGAGGCTGGGACAGTACCGGATGCCGTTTGCCTTCGCTGCGGTCAACATCATGACCGTCATCAGCACCGCCACGCTGGAGCGGGACTCGGTGTCCGACACCGACAGCCTCAACGGTACCACACTGCGCTCATTCAGTTATTTACTTCAAATTTGTTCTTAAGAAAATTGAAGAAAAGAACGATAAACGAATGTTCTGCACAAACAGGCGTAATAAAATGTCATTGTGCCGTCCGACAGTTCCTAACATGTCTGTGGGTTTTAAGAACACATTTCTTATTAAGAGCGGTTGGTGAAAGATGCGTGTTGTTTTGTGCAGACGTAAACTGTATGTTCATGACACAGCACAGCTAATATGCCTAGTGTTCTAGATAAAATTTCAGTTTTTAAAGGTCCATATTATGTACAAATTCATTTTTCCTGTTCCTGTCCATTTGGGTCTGTACTGCCTCTACACACAGTACGTTTGATAAAAATGGTGAACTGTGTCAGTATTCATTTAGGAATGTCAGAAATCGTGTGCGTAAAGGAGTCGTTTAGATGTCTCCCCTACTGCTGCGTCAGAGTAGGGGACATTCGAATAACTCCACCCTCCCATCCGAGATGCTCCGCCCACCAGAGTGAAGCGGCTGGCGCTTCTGATCGCCATGTTTTCTCCTGGCGCTAGTGTGAATAGCAGTGAAAGTCTAGCGGCCCGAGTGTTGTAGTGAACATGTATAGCTGTATGGATATTGATGGTCTGTGCGACACGTGTGGATTATTTTCCGCGTGAGGTAAAGTCTCACCGCGGTGTCTACAAGACCCTTTATCCCCAAGTTGCTGCAGGGAGACTTTTCTCTGAATTTAGGAAATGGAAGTTGCTCTGTAAAAGAGCATCTGCTAAATGTTGTGAAAGTAAATGTGAATGTGCTGTCCCAAATAAGGTCCAGCGTGCAGTGCCTGCTTTCGTCTCCTTACATTTCCTGCTGTGTGTGTGTGTGTGTGTGTGTGTGTGAGTCAGGCAGGAGCAGCATGGACAGGAAAGCTCAGCTGCCCAGACGCAACTCGGAGCGCTTCAACGTTACAGAAGACCAGTTCCATCTGACTGGCTTCAAACCCGCCATCATCACCATGTCGTCCTTCTTCAAGCAGGTCAGAACCCACACTAACGCTCGGGAGATTTATTTTGACCAAACCTAAGATGCTGGCAGGATGGAAAAACTGTCTTTCAAAAATCTTTTTAGTAGGGATGCACGATGTGAGAATAATTGGCCGATGCTGATATCTGTTGTTTTTCATGCTTATATCTGCCGATGCCGATAAATGAAGAAGTGTAAAGACAAGATCATTTGCTTGGCAAAGTTCTACTGCGCACTCAGAATTTTGGCACAGAAATAGCCTCGTAGTTCTGACATTTCTAACACAGCGAGCGTGAAAGCAGAGTGGAGTGAGGGCGGAGCATTTCCAGTGTAGTGCACAACATTTTAAAGTCACTTCCCACCTATGAAGTGTACCAAGTCAAATAGGGCACGTGTGACACTCTATGTGCACTATCTAGTGTGTAGAGAGCTGTTAAGCTTCTGGCCAGAGCTATTTCTAAAGATGCATACTACACATAGAAAAGAGTATGATAGGCGACTTACCTACCATACTATTAAGTTACTGATGATGCTGACAAGGGACACATAATGTTGAGCTCACATTAAGCTAAAGTGAGACAAACCACGCGGTTTAGGCCTCGTCGAACTAGGCATACATACTGCGTTTTGCGTTCTGTAGCTGCGTTGATTAGCGTTCACTGGCGTTCATAATAGCGTCGTTTTCTGGCGTTATCCGGGATTTTGGCGCCGCGTTACATACGCGTTGTTGTACCGAAGCAGCGCGGCTGGCGGGCGCTGGTGCTGACGCCTATTAATGAAAACGCTTTTGATGTGCTCAATAAGAGCAGAAAAAAGCGATGCGGCGTTCGGTGGCGCTCACCTGGCGGCGCCGCCCGTGTGAGCGAGGCCAAAGCAGCTAAAATTTTGCGCCAGAGTTGGTGTGTAAAGGCGAGATTTTGCTGATAGAGCGCGTTCCACTGCGTACTCAAAATTTTGTCCCAAAATAACGCCATACATTTGAAGACAGAAGGCTTGGGCTGTATAAAAACCCACCTCGGACACAAGCGCCACCTTTCCCACGTACAGTACATGCGTCATCAAATGTCGGCTGAAAATATCTTGTGTTCTGATACAACAGCGTTTCGCTGATCACCTCGAGACGGCTCATGGACACATTTTCCTCATTCTCCATATCACACACCCAAACCCCGTTGGCCTTTAATTCTCCAAATTACAGACATTCATTTTCCTGTTCAAGTGTCATGTATATTTTCCTTTATTTTGTAGGAGGCGTCAGGTGGCCGAGACTTGTTGTTGAAGGTGCTGGCGACATCAAGGGCAAATCCTGCATGCAGCATCAAGACCATACCAGGTGACCTTCTGTCCTGTGTTACAGCTCACCCTCTGGCTGTTTTACGGGAAGATCTTTGGAAGATCTGTGATCTCAGTCCTCCAGAACATTGTGGTCTTGAGCAGCAGATCAAAAGAGCAACTGGACTTAGATTCTTTCTTGAACTTTTTACCTCTTAAAGCTGAAGCACGGATGAAATTGTCTCTTCACTACAAAATCTCTACAAGTGTAATTGGCTTAAGATTCAGCATTTAATCTTGGTATGCCATGTTTTGGATTTATTTTCTTAGTAAGACTGAATATTGTTTTAGATTATTTGACTTGTTTCAAAGTTTATCTTAGAAGTCTTAGCAAGTGCAATTTTTCTTCACTGCACGCAGATAATTTGCTTGAAATAAGTATTTTTTTCTAAAAAATAGTACATTTTTCTTATTTTTTAAAAAGCATTTTGCAGTGTTCAGTTGCTTTAATACAACTCAAGATGAGATGATGTGTGGAAGCTAAGGCCTGGACAATTAATCAAAAATTAATCAAAAATTGACCTTCAGATCCCCTAATCGACTTTTTTTTTCAGCGACAAGTATTTCAGTTATTTCAACAATTCTGTTAATACTTTAAAAAAAAGAATTCTGGTAATGTTTCCCCCAAAGTGACCTCACGGGACTCCGTCCCATCGAATTAGCCTCTACGTCGGTGTTTCCTTCAGTTATTTTAAAATCACAAAGATTTGCACTCTTTCATACACGATATCCCAGCTTTAATGCATGACAGTATGTGTACAGTACAAACTTTACCTGTGAAATTTGACTCAAAAGCAAAATAATTGTTTATTAATCCTAAGTGAGGTAAATTGGAAGTGAGTGACTATTTGTCATTGTAAAGACACCTATACAGTGCACCCACAACCACATATGGGCTCAGCATTTGTCACGTGTGAGAATTGGTGATATATCGAATATACTGATGTGTCTCGACTTGTTCCGTGGGATGTGCCGTAACTATATACGTGACATGGTCTAATCTAAGGTTATTATTAAGCAGACATATGTACTTTTCTTCGAGTTTGCTTTCTGCTGAAGCCAAAGTAGACAGCTTCATCCCCGCCCATTCAAAAACTCCTGGCCATGCGTGTTAAATACAGCGTTAGTGTTTAAACTTCTCTGTTACGCTCCCGCCTATGGCTTCACATCAGTCTGCAAAACTAGAAATGGCGCCAAAATGACTGCTGCAAAAAATTCATGGCGTAAATGTCAAAATACATGGCATAATGTGAAACTCGGTTTAGCGCAAGTTATAGTTTATCGACCTTATAATAATAATTTAATAGTTAGGTCTTACGTTTAATAATAGCATAATCACTGACTCCTTACTTATGTCTGTCCCCAATATAAAATATAAAGTTTATATATTATATTTTGGTTTTAAAATAAAATATTTACTGTGTTAAACTGGCAAAATTCATTATATTGGTGTCATTTCTGCACAACATAGGGCGAATTTATCATTTCTACAGTGATTTAGAAATTTCGAATGATGGCAGAAGGATATATATTGTGTATCGTGATATAGCTTAAAAAGCTATTTTTATTCCATAGCCAGCCCTAGTCCCCTCGTGTGAAGAACGGCGGGCAGCGACATAGACAGCACCGAAGGGCATTCTTGGAGGCAGTACCTTGCTCGCAAACACCCAATTAGGTCGAACCGGTGACCTTTTGATCACGGGGCGAACACCTTAACCGTCACGCCACCATCAATTATGTGCGATATTGATTTCAGGTAATGTACCGCCCTGACCGGCGCTCAAGAGCGTCCTTGTTGAATGGTTGTGTTCATGCTTTGTCTTTCTCTTTGTTTGTATCTTATCTCAGGGTCCGGTGGACTGGTGACCAGCTCGGGAGACGATGTTTGGCTGTTTGTCGCCAGAGCTCATCCCCATAAAGCCTGTGTCGGAGAAGAACGTACGGGCCATTAAAGAGATCTCGGTTCCTCAAGCGGCACGTCTTCGTCCCTCCTGCATATACGGTCGTTCACGCTTCCTCTCTGGGGTGCGTCAAAACATCTGCCCGGTTTAGTTTGTCACCCGTGGCAGCGTGGGATGTTCTTTCATAGCGTTAAACCATGCGTCATTGTAAAGGTGCGGAAATCAAGACAAATCTCCCGAAAAAATGACGGATCAATTTGGGTATGAGGGTGGGTGCCATCGGTGACTTTAGTAGTGCAGCAGCAGCTGAGGGGCTTTACTGGAATTAAACCAGAATCGGAATGAAGTTTATTGCCAAGTACAAGGAATTTACTTTGGTAGTGGTCTTTAGGAGCGGAGTTGAAATAAACGCCCTCTGGGCGGCATCACGCGTTTTTTACTTGTATGCGTTGCGTTGGCGTTTCACGGGCGTGCCAGCGTCGTTTTAGCGCCAAAAATTGCATGCAGCGTTTATTTGGCGCCGCAACGCGCCCAGCGGCGAGCACCGGTGCTGAAACGCCCGATGTGGGCGGCGATGCTCAATAGGCAAAGCGGTTGGCGTTCGGTCGTACGCTCACCTGGCGGCGCCTGACGCTGACTCTGGTTCAGACGTCCGTGTGAACGAGACCTTAGAGCAAAAAGGTTTTAAAAATGTGTTTTTATGTACAAAATACCAGTATAAATAGAATAGAAATATTTGGATATTACTGTAATAATGCAAAAACCTCACTGGTGCCTTTACCGGTCCAGGATTTGAATCAACAGCAACCTTCCGATCGTGGGGCCAACTCATTAACATTACACTACCAACTCCTCCAATCATATGCAGTAGTTATTAACTAAGTTTCGCTGGACACACAGCCCCTCCAAGTTACATAGAAGCTTTTTGGGGTGTTGTGGTCTAAATGCCTGATTTGCTGCAGCTTTTCTAAAATTGCAGTGAAAATTGCAGTGTTTTTAGGCGGTTTGTTGCAATCAAGTAATTAAAACGGAAGGAACAAAACCACTATTAATAAAAATAATCATTAATCATTTCGTTATTTTTGAAAGTTAACTGTGAGGTGTTTTTATCACACACATTTCCTTTGTCTTCTACAATAACAAGGAAGTGAGTTAAGCTGTTGTTATGGCTCAGATTTTACAAGGGGAAGCATTAATGATCAGAATGACTGATAAGCTCAAAATTGTGGAAAAGTTATGATCAACTAGTCCAAATTAGCATGATGTGTAATGACTTTGTGGGGATTAGCCTTATGGTATTTACGTTAGAGCTGCTATCGCGACATCGTGAAATCCTGGAGGGTCTGTACAGAAGACAGTGAAAAAAGCCATGACATGAATTAGCCAGAAGGAGAGAATGTGTGCAGTGCATTTTAAAACTTGTACAGATTTCTTGATGAGACTTGATGGCGTTTTCAGGTGTGTGTGTGTGTTTGTCATCAACAGGAACCTGCTGTATGTGTATCCACAGAGACTCAACAGTGGAAATTGACGTCGGCCTGGAACATTACAGTCAAGATCCAGTTCATGAGTGGAGGCGGCAGTACAATGCCTGTGTGTACACACACACATATACATCAAATGTATGAGTGCATAGTCAGTCCATAAATGAATTCTGTCTGATTCCATTGTTTGTCTAGATGATGTTTGGAAATCCGGTGGGCAATTTGTCTGAAGATCTACGCGATCACATACCACAGCAAGATTGTAGTTTAAACATTCGTGGCAATTAATAAAGCTGGTAAAGAAGGGTGATAATATAATCATTTACATAATCCTGGAAATGATAAATATGTGACTCCGCACGGCAAAACCAGTAAATATATAAAATTTTCAAATTGGAACAAATCAAGCTTAAACGATACATATATGTGGAATGAATCGGGCGACATATGACTGAGATATCAACATTCAAAGTCGGGTTTCTCCTATCGCCAAGTGGCTTGGGAAATCTGCCTTGAGATTGACTACTCGCCCATGCTCCTGTAGGCGCTTGAATGCGGTGCGCGGCTTCGTTTGTATTTGCGACCCCTCGCTGCATTCACAGCCCTACAGGATAGCCTACCTCGTTAGGTTAACTGAACTTCGGGAAGCAGATGGATTCGAGGAAATATTCCGCGTTAGTCAACCAGTGGATTTACCTTAAATATTGAGTAAATGATTGAGCAAAACATTCAGGGAATTCCTCACCTCAAAGAGAATCACGTTTTAGGATGGAAGGGTAGTTTTCAGCAAATTTATTCACAACAGTACGGTATGAACCTTCCACTGTTTCAAACACTGAAAACAAAAAATCCAGAATTTACCCCACTTGCTTATAAGCGCTCGTTTTCTGGAAACCTCTGTTGGCGTGGCGACTGAGTTTGCCGTGGAAGTCACCTATCAGCATGAATAATTAATGAAATAATATGAATAAAATGAATAGTGTACCATTGGCCCACGAGACTGTTTTTACAGATTTTGCTCTAAAAGATAATCTAGAATAAAATGTGTGAATCTCATAACATAATGTCTATTTTTATGTGTCTGGTATCATTATAAAGCTAACACTTGTGAGATTACTGTGGAAGTGTTGGAATCAGCACACGTGTTATTGGGTCAGAATAAAGGAAGATGCAGCACAGCATCGGAGAGTGGTAATACGGCTATCTGCGTAATCTGTGGCGTCTGGGCTTTCATATGATATACGGTGTACATGGTTAGCGTGGTGCCGATTCATGGCGTATTTCTCCCACGCTGACGTGTTTTTGTTCTTTGTTTAGTTATGTGTTTGGTGTTGGATTTGTGTTAGGTTCAGGTGGAATTTGTTTGAGAATTTTTGCAGATTCTCGTTGATGTCGATGTACCCGCTTGCATATGTTTGTTTACGTTCAACTAAAGCCCTTAATAAACCTTCCTGTTCTGCCCCAGTACCCGGTCGTCCGGACTCAAGGCATTAATGCAGAATAGTTACAGATAATCAATGATACTTGTATTTAACTATGAAGTAACGATTAATGCTAAATTCATTTTAATGACCTCAAATATAGACTCGTTTTTTTAACCTCCTGTTATGTTGCGGGTCAAATGGACCCATTTTAAATGTAAAAAAGAAAAAAAGAAAAAAAGAAATAGTTAAGTAGTTGGAAACTTCTTGTGCTTGGCTTAGTAACAGTAATCAACATATAAAATAAAAATGGTTCATTTCACATATGTGCAACCCCCTCCCCCTGCATGTTTATATTACATAGACACTGTTCGGGTCGATTTGAGGTTAAAATAATCAATATCATGTAAAACTATTGTGTTTTTATATGTGGCTCTTTCGATATACATGTAAAAAAGTTTTAAAATGCATTTTGTAATGAAAAACGAGGGAATTATCCTCATTAAACCATGACCTGTGAGAGGTAAATACACCATCACACCAAATATTGATTGAAATGGTTAGTAATGGAGTTAATAATGAGATATGAATTTTGTTTATTGGGAATTTTTGGATAATTAAACATGCCCCAGGTCGAATTGACCCAGTAACATCACTGGTGTTTCTGAGAAACGAACATACCAGAAGGGTTCCCTTAGCAAAAAGTAGTTTATTCAAGTGTACTACGAGTATACTTATTATATACTAAAACAGAGGCGGTATGCTTGAAGTTTACTTTTTATATACTATATTTTATATGCTTAAGAATAGTATAGTGAAGTGTACTTGACTTATACTGATAAGTATAAAGAAAAGTCTACTAAAGTCTAAAAGTATACTTTTGTAATCTTAAAATGACCTTATAAACTATACTTAAAGTATACTTTTATAAACTTAAAAATGTTCCAGTTTAGTCTGAAGAAGTATTAAATTAGTATACTTTCTAGTACATGGTCCGTAGTATACTTGCTATACTTATACTTTTACTCAAGCATACTTAATAAAAAACTTCAAGTATACTACTTTTTGCTAAGGGTTAAAACGTTCAGGGTGGTTCCACATCAGAAAAACGTAAAGATAACTTAACCACTCTGACGCGTATTCCTCGGGCAGGTCTCCTGATTTCTACGAGGAGGTGAAGATCTGGCTGCCGGCTCGTCTGACCGAGAGACACCACCTGCTCTTCTCCTTCTTCCACATCAGCTGCCAGCAGAAGCAGAACCAGAGCGGCAGTGTGGAGTCCCTGATCGGATACTCGGTGAGATACTGTCCAGCTCGGCCTTCGCCTCGAGGGTCCATATGTGCAGTATTTATATGTACCCGGGTACACTACAGGGACGAAATGATGTGGCTCCAGTTTATACCGAGAACAAAGAAGACACATAGAATATACATATATAAATAAATGATAAAATGTAGACTCTAAACTAGAAATATTCACCCGTCATCTGAAACGCTTAATCCCTGTCGGGGTCGCGGGGGACTGGAGCCCATCCCGGGACTACAGGTGTGAGGCGGGGACCAACCCTGGGCAAGCGCCAACACACCGCAGGGCACACACACTCATACAATCACACTCACATTCACACCTTACAGGGGTAATTTAGAATCACCAATTAACCTGTACTGCATGCTTTTGGATTGTGGGAGGAAACCCACACGAACACGGGGAGAGCATGCAAACTCCACACAGAAAGGCCCCCCGGCCGTCCTCGGGGATCGAATTCAGGACCTTCTCACTGAGCCACAGTGCCGCCATAAACTGGAGACAGAAAATTAAAATCAAGCGGAGAACAACTACAATTACAGTCCTGGAATGTACTTTTGTGCACGTCGTTGTGATCACTACAGTTAACGCAAGTTCAGCCAAACCCCGCGATTTCATTGCTGCCGTGCAATTTTGACCAGTTAACGCAACTTTTCCACAATTTTTGACCAGTCATTGTTGTTTCCCACAAAAACGTTGAGCCACACGTCAGCAAACTCACTTCCTTGTTAGGTTTAGAAGACACAGAAAATGTGTGTGACAAAAACGCCTCACGTTTACCTTCAAAAATAACAAAATGATAATGGAAGGTTTTGTTCCCTTCATTTGAATTCATTGTGAAAGAATCGTTATAAAGGGAAATCCTGGAGGGACTGATAAATGTGCACACGATCTTCCGCAGTTTAATATGAATATACAGAGAATCTATTTCAAAAGACAGTACGATTGAAGCGTGCCCTTAGCAAAAAGTAGTTTATTCAAGTGTACTACGAGTATACTTATTATATACTAAATCTGAGGCAGTATACTTGAAGTTTACTTTTTATATACTATATTTTATATGCTTAAGAATAGTATAGTGAAGTGTACTTGACTTATACTGATAAGTATGAAGGAAAACCTACTAAAGTCTAAAAGTATACTTTTGTAATCTTAAAATGACCTTATAAAGTATACTTAAAGTAGAAGAAGTATTAAATTAGTATACTCTCTAGTACACTACAAGGTACATGGTCCGTAGTATACTTGCTATACTCATACTCAAGCATACTTAATGAAATGAACTTCAAGTATACTACTTTTTGCTAAGGGTGGATGGGTGTGAACATGTAGCAACATGTCATAACTCAAGTGTGGTAGGGTGTCGGTGGCCTAGTGGTAGGACACTCGCCTTGCGACCAAGAGGTTGTGGGTTGGAATCCGACCTCTGGCGTTACCAACGGTGGGTCCCCGAGCAAGACCCTTAACCCTAAGTTGCTCTCGGGGGAGCTGTCCCTGAAATTAGGAAATGCAAGTCAATTTTTTCATGTAATATTCTTAAAATAAGCAAAGTTGTCATGAATTTCTTAACTTGCAGTGGAGAGCATGAGAACCTGTCCGTTCTCTTAATTAAATGTTTTATTTCATTTTAAGAAGTTCTTGTAATCAGTAAATTTTTCTTAATAAGATAATTGTAGCCAACATTTTTAGAAATTAGATTATTTATCTCACACATACAAGTCTAGTCAAGTCAGTTATTCTTAAAAAAAAAAAAAAAAACGAGATCTTTTTTTTCTTTTTAAGATTTTCTGGCCTGTTAAGATTTCATTTTTTGCAGTGTGTAAATGTGGGATGTGGGAAAAGTGGGATTATAATGATATGATTGTGTGTGTCTCCTGCAGTGGTTACCGGTGCTGAATAACGAGCGGCTGCAGATGGGACAGTTCTGTCTCCCCATCGCTCTCGACCGCCTTCCTCTCAACTACTCACTGCACTCACCCGAGGTAGACACACACACACACTGATCCCTCCTAAAGGAAGCTCTTGTGCTGTATTCCAGCATATTCTAGCAGTTGTACTAGTTAATGTGCAGGCATATCTCAGGCATTGTGTGTGTTGTAGTGCACTGACTAATGCAGCACCGCATTTCTACACGTTGGGCTTCTAAAGAGTCCGACTTTCTTGTGTTGTGTGATGCACTCTTGTAGATTAGTGTTTACATGTATGCTGCGTGTGTACTAAGTCACCGTAAACTTTGTCACCTCTGCTATATACTGTACAAGTACACAGAGAGACGAGACGACGTGGCTCCAGCTTTAACAGTGCAAAGAACAAATAATGCACCTAGAATATGCAATATATAAATAGAATATAAAGTGTATAAAACTTTAACGCCTCGAGCCTGATCGCCCCCAGTACCGGGGACAGAACGGGAAGGCTTTAAATAGTCGGTAAACGTAACCAAACATATGCATGCGGCACATCAACATCACCGATAGAATCTCGTGTAAAAATCTCAAACAAATTCCACATAAACATAACACAATTCCAACACCAAACACATAAGTGTGACCCTCCACGGCAAAACCCAGTCGCTTGTCGCAAATTTTCAAAATTGAGTTATGTTTTCATGAAAGGCATAAATCAAGCTTCAAAACGATACCTATATCGAATGAATCGGACGACATATGACTGAGATATCAACATTCAAAGGAGTCGGGTTTCTCCTGTCACGCCAAGTGAGAAACTGAGAAATCTGCCTTTGAAGTTGACTATCGACGTAGCACTCACAGACGCTTGGTGCGGTCTCGACTACGTTTGCATTTACGGTAGCCTACGCTGCATTCACAGCCACACGGGTAGCCTACCTGCGTTAGGTTAACTGAACTCGGGAGACGAAGATGGATTCCGGAGAGATATCTTCACGCTAGTCAACCAGTGGATTTACCGTAAATATTGGAGTAGAGCGGTCAAAACAGAAACTTTTAACATTCTGCTGGAATTGAATTCCTCACCTCAAGAAAGTCACGTTTTTAGGATGGAAAGGGTAAGTTTTTCAGCGAAATTTATTCACAACAGTACAGTATAGACCTTCCACTGTTTCAAAACACTAAAAACAAAAAATCCAAAATTTTACCCCACGCAACTTTAACGCTCATTTTTCTCAGAAACCTCCGTTGCGACAGGCGATTGGTTTTGCCGTGGAGGGTCACAAATAAACAAAGAACAAAAACACTGCATAGGTCTACGTGGGAGAAATACAGCTGTAGAGTCTGTACTACTACGGCTAACCATGCGTACCGTATATCATATGAAAGCCCAGACTCCGCAGATTATGCAGATAATGTTTTTTTTTTCATGTTCTGCTGTGTTGCATCTTCCTTTATTCTGCCCCAGTAACGTGTCTGCTGATTCCACAGTAATCTCACAGGTGTTAGCTTTATAATGATACCACAAGCATAAAAATAGACATTGTGGTTGCTGAGATTTACACGTTTTGTTTTATATTATCTTTTTTAGAGCAAAAATCTGTAAAACAGTCTCAGGGCTTAGCAGGAAGTAGAGAGAAAGGCAATTAGGACGCGCTCTTCAGCCTACAGTCGGCACTACCTGCTGTCAGGGTGGCTCACGACGTTCGCACGCTGCTGCACTGTGTTTCAGGAGAAAATGAGTTGTGTGTTTATGTGCAGAAACTACCACCACAAGTTCCTCCTGTCAAGTGGATGGAGAGTCATAAAGGACTGTTCAACCTGGAAGTGCAGGCCGTATCTTCAGTTCACACACAGGTCTGTCTCTCACACACACACACACACACACACACACACACTTTCCTCTCCTCATTCTTGCTCTCTCTCTCTCAGTCTTCAAGTAACATATAACAAACACACAACGTTTTAACATTTGGGGCAGTTGGTACTGTAATGGTCAGGGAGTTCGCTCACGGTAATAGGGTTGCCGGTCCAAATCCTGCACTTGTAAAGGTACCACTGAGGTACTCATGAGCTTACGTTTGGTTGGAAAGTGGAAAACAAGTGATGATTTGTCATTGTGAACACAGCACAGCACATATAGTAGTGCACCAAAACCACGTGTGAACTCTGCATTAGACCCATCCTTGAAGGAGCAGTGGACAGGGGACAGCAGTGCTTGGGGACAGTACCTTGATCATGAGTACCTCAGTGGTTAATGAGTACCTTTACCGGTCAAGGATTCAAACTGGCGACCTTCTGATCACGGGGCCAATTTCAGGACTGTTACGCTACCACCTGCAGTCCTCGCAGTTTGTGTCCACTATTCTGTGAGAGGGATGACAGAAGCTACAGCGCTTGGGTCACACGTACACACCCACTTTCCTAACAGGACAGCCACCTGGAGCGCTTCTTCACGCTGTGCCACGCTCTGGAGGGTAAGAGCACGTTCCCCATCCGGGTGCGAGACGAGAAGGTGACGGAGAACAAGCTGGAGCACGAGCTGAAGCTCAGCATCATCTCTCTCTCCTCGTCCGAGCTGGAGGCTCTGGTGCTCTTCCTGCACCTGGTGCTGGACAAACTCTTCCGCCTCATCATGCAGCCCATGGTCATCGCTGGACAGTCCGGTGAGCACCCACCCACAAAACACTTCAACACCAGCGTCCCTGCTGATCGGGTTTTACCTGGAAATGCAGCTCTAGTTTTAATTGTCTGTGTTTGCTACGCTCTTGTGTCCTCTTTAGCCAACTTGGCCCAGATTGCATTTGAGTCGGTGGTGTCTGTGGTCAACAGCCTCCACAACAGTCAGGAGCTGTATAAAGACCAGCAGGGCCGGAACTGCCTCCTGGCTACCTACCTGTACTACGTCTTCCGCTTGCCGGACACTCCGCTCGAGCTGCTCAACACAGGTGTGTGCTTACACACCTTACACACTGATGCTTAACAAGAAGCAAGTGTTTTACCATGCTAGGAGAACTCTCTATCACCGTGATGGTGTTAACTGGTCAGCAGCTTTGTTCTGGTCGATGAAGACACATTTTACACACTCCGATGGGTGTTTTGTTGTAACACATTTTATTTATTTGGTCCAGATTTTATTTATTATTAAAGAAACATTTTATGTACTTGATCCATATTTTATTGATTCATTTATTATTTGTTTGCATTTATTTTTAATTTATTTACTTTGGCCTATATTTTTAGGGGGCCATGCAGTGGAACACTGCGTGGAACCCTATTGGAATTGTGCTGATTTTTTTTTTTTTTCTGCCTTAAAACGCGTTGTGGAGAAAAAACGGTAAGACCTACAGCTTTGAAATTTGGCAGGTAGGTCCGGTACCCCACCCACTACTCAGGCAAAAAAAATTGCACCAAAATAAGCTATTTTGCGTTTTTCCAAAAATAATTTGCATTTTGCCTAATAACTTTTGAACCGTAGCATCTTCTACCATCTTACTCCTTGGGTCAAGACGAATCTTTATAGACCCTCGCATCTATTTCCGCCATATTGGATTTCTCGCTAATTTGCATAATATGCAAAACCATCTCTTGTGAACTAGTCCCTGGATTTTTATCCAATCTGCATGCAACTTGTATCATTTGAATCCCAAGACATTCTTCTTTAATTATTATCGAGCACATTTTTAATTTGGGTCTTCATTTGGCTGTAATATGCAAATAAATGTGGTGGGCTTGGCATAGGACTGCAATGCCACACACTGAGTGTCATAGAAATCCGGCTCTGGGTGGGCTACAGCTTTGAAATTTGGCAGGTAGGTCTGGTACCCCTCCCACTACTCAGGCAAAAAGAAATGCACCACTCTGCCAGTTGGTGGCGCTATAATAAGCTATTTTGCATTTTGCCTAATAAGTTTTGAACCGTAGCACCCTAGATAAAAGGATGAAACGTGTCATTTTTCAACGTCTGTCCACTTCGATTGGTCAAAAACGAAGAAAAGCTGCAAACTGCATGGCCCCCGTAATCACTGCTTGCAGTTATATTATTTTATTACATTTTGTTTACGTTGGTAATACATTTAATTGTATGTATTTGTTCATATTTTATTTTATTTATTTATTTGTTCATTTAGTCATTTGTTTATTACATTTAATTTGCTTATCTCCACATTAGATTTGTATTATTTTTACATTTTTTTTTATTTGGTTCATTTTTTAAACATTTTCTGTGCTTTGGTCCATATTTTATTTTGCGCCATAAAAACCGCAGCACCAAAGCAGCGTTTCAGAATCCCTCCCGCTCCGTGCTGGTCTTTTCATGGCAGGACAGTTGGCACAGAAGGCTGAGCTCTGGCACAGAGATTTGGTCGTTACTGGTGTGTTTCTGCTGTGTTGAGTCTGTGTGTGTGTGCGTGTGTGTGTGTGTGCGCAGGAGCGATGGTTCAGGAGAGTAAGTACAGCACCATGGGGCGAGCCACAGCGACTGCAGTGGGGTCGATGTTGCTCCAGTCTCGCATCCGCTCCAGCAGCAACCCGGATATCCCAAATCCACACAGCGCAGAGGATGCTGAGGTCAGCAGCATCATGACCGGGAAGGTACACACACTCTTCACACACACAAACCCTGTTTCCTAAATGCACACTGCAGCATCAGCAGCATCATGACCGAGAAGATATAAGATTTTGGACTATATTCAGGGAGATGTGACTAAGAACTATTAAAAGCAGTCTTGTTGAATATAAACCCAAAACCTGCTGTCACAATCTCCTCGTGGTGCCTCGGCTCGCAGCGGCAGGCCTCGTTGTGCCCTCTCCTCTACAGGAAATAGATTTCTGGTTCAATATAAACTGGTGCTACAGTGTGTATGATGTCTGATCGATTGCTATGGGCTCGTTGATCGTTGAACTGGTGTATTGATGTGATTATTTGTCATTGTGAACACACCACAGCACAGCACAGCACAGCACACAGTGTACTACAACGAAATGTGACCTCTGCATTTAACCCATCCGGGGAGCAGTGCTTGGTGACCTTGCTCATGAGTACCTCAGTGGTAACTTTACCGGCTCTGCGACCTTCTGATCACGGGGCGAACACCCTACCGTTACGCCACCAACTACCCCATGTAGATCAGCATATCAACACACCACCTAGTTCTCACAGAGATAAGACCATGGCGGCACCTCAGACACCCAGTTTCCAGTCAGCAGTGGTTCTGTGGTCAGTAAATGACCAGTGGTGAAGCAGGTAGACAGATTCTGCAAGTGCAGTCTGCGATTCGATAATCTGTTCTAGGAGTGACCTGGGAGTAAAAAGAGGTTAAAGGAAATTAGGGCCTGTGTCTACCAAGCGCGTTATTTCCGCTCTGAGTGGTGAAAACCTCACTGTCAGAGTGCTTTCTCACGCTTTCTTGTTGTTGCTAAGTTACGGAAAGCGCCATCAGCCACTTTCGCGTTCGTTCCTACGTCTGTTCAGCGTGTTTCTTTGAGATCGCTAGTTTAGCTGACAAGATGGAGAGAAATGGCATCAGCATTAGTGGCAGCGTTTGAAATAGATTCCCACGTCTTGGAGACGAGATTGTGTGCGTGAAAACGTGAAAGTAACCAGCTGGGAGTGTACCACCAGTGTGAGTGTACCATGAGCGCAGCGCTGCTGGGAAAGTTGATCGGATTTCAACCTGAAGCGCACTGAGCGCTGCAGCAAAAAACCATCTCCACCATTGTTTTTTTTTTCCGCTGAAGGGTTAGCACGCTGAACGCTGAAGCTCATAAGATTTGTATTAAAAATAGGCGCTGCCAGCGGGAAAAAAACGGCTTTGGTGGACACAGGCCCTGATATTGTTCACCTGACATTGCCTGTGTCTGTCTTTAATCCAGGGCTTGAACCATCCAGGCAGCAGGATGTCCACTTACGTTGATGTGGCCAACCACTTTCAGAGCGCCGCAAGCAGCTCACGCCATTCCAGCCGAAAGGTAACAGCGCGATAGCGGTGTGATTTAAACACTCTGAATGGTTTTAGGGCTGGGCCATGTGACCCAAAATCCTTATGACGATTAATCCAGCTTTACACCTCAAATACGATTAATGATGGATTATTTAGTTTACTTTTTGGTCTCATCGTTCACTGACCAGGTTTGTAGTGTAAATATATTCAACTGTTAAAGCTGTGATGTTTTTTACCTGAAAGAGTGGATCTTATTTTCGATGTTAAAATAATTCAAGGAAACTTTAATGGGGCAGAGTCATGTGACAACACACACACACACTAGTTTGTATTTACAGAGACACACTGTGGAAAGTAGGAACTGAATTCTTTCCAAAAAGTATTAACAGAATTTTAAAAGATAATTTTACAGCATTTAGCAGACGCTCTTATCCAGAGCCACTTACATTTCCTAATTTCAGGGACAGTTCCCCTGAGAGCAACTTAAGGTTAAGGGTCTTGCTCAGAGGCCCAGTGTTGGTAACGCACGCCAGAGGACAGATTCGAACCCGCAACCTCTTGTTCCAAAGACCACCAACACCCCGTCATGGCAATATGGGGATCGTCACGGGGATGATTATGTTGATGCTCTGAAAGTTGATTTTGCCCTAGCGTTCATCCATCTTCTAAAGCTTATCCCGGAAAACGTGACGTGTTAACGGCATTTAAAAATAACCAAGATGACATTGATTGGAAGTTCTGAATGTCAGTCTTGATTATGTTTCAGTTAATTCATAGATGTCAAACCCGCAGTGTAATTATATTTGGCCCGCGAGATAATACCAAATACTGTATCTATTAGAGCTGGCCCGCCCGTAGACGCTACAAATCCCAGAATGCTCTGTTGGCGCGTCAATCACGACCCACAAGCGCCCCCTCCTCTGTTGACATTGAAGCAACCTGCCAGTGCTGCCAGGCGCATCGAGCCGTTGAAGTTTAACTCAGAAGGCTACAAACAGAAAAAGAGGCATACAACTTTTTTCTTTTAATTTTATTTAAGAAATGAATACCAGAGATGTCTTTTATTTGACATTTGATTTCACGTGTGTTTATAGTATTAACCTTAGCTTGTTCCAAATTCAATGTTTAAGCAAAACGTAAGTTTGTTTCCATATGAAAGGGTTCATCGTTATATGTGCAGAGAAGGAAAAACTTCCTCGGTTGTAGACATTTTTTTCAATAAATATCAAGGCTGACCCGCGACCTTGTCCAAGTTTTTAATTTTGGCCCACTGTGTATTTGAGTTTGACACCCCTGAGTTAATTGGTCAGTTCCGCAGCGTAGTGTAACCGCCGTGTCTGGCTTTGTTGCAGCAATTCCATGAGGAGCTGGCTCTGCAGATGGTGGTGAGCACCGGCGTGTGCAGGGAGAACGTCTACAAATACGCCTGGTTCTTCTTCGAGCTGCTGGTGAGAGCGCACTCAGGAGGCCATGAGTAAATGGAATGTCAGTTTAACTGCAGTCAGATTGTCTAGAAACAGAAGACTAGTCTGAGACGTCAGCCTGCAGATCATTTTGAAAGTGTTTACATGATGTTCAATATGCAGTTGATTTGAGTATGTTAACGTGAGAGTGTGTATGTGTGCGTCCGGTTGGTGCTGTAGGTTAAGAGCATGGCTCAGCATGTCTCTCAGATGGAGAAGAGCGGAGTGCCTCGTAGAAACCGCTTTTCGGACCGCTTCAAGGACGACATCACCACCATCGTTAACGTGGTGACGGCTGAGATCGGAACCATCCTGGTGAAACAGCAGAAGGTTGGAACTTTTATTGCCTTTTCCTGAGGGCTTGAATAGAAAGCTTAGCTGTCCAGGGTTAGGGTCACGTACGCACACACACACACACCTTGCCTTGGGTGACCCGAATGACCCAGTGGACAGCAGAGTGTGTCAACGAGCACTTTCAACATTACAACCCCTCTAGAGGATAAATACCTCCACCTCAGACTTTTGAAGTGAAGAAGCCTTTCGAAAGAGAGGTGATAACGTCTTGCCGAATTGTGAAAAGCGGTCCAGTTACCTACTATTCAGGCCTTTAGAATGACCATGACCTGGACAACTGAGAACCTGCGCAGACCATTTTTATAGCGTATCCCTTTCTACGGGTAAATAAAAAGCTAATGAGAGCAGCTAAGACTTGTTAACACGACATATTTGAGTTTGTTCAGCTTCCATCATCTGGGGGCGATGGTGTTGCGGTGGTCTCTGAATCCCTGTGTTGGCGATCATAAGATTTGGAGTTCGATGCTGTAAATGTGGTCAGTTGTGTTCTAGAATCTTTTTGGGAAATGGCAGTCTCAGTGTTTCACATGTCTGCATTTGTGTGTTAGGAGCTGGAGCAGGCGGAGAAGATGAACATCAGTCTGGCGTTCTTCCTTTATGACCTGATGTCCCTCATGGACCGGGGCTTCGTCTTCAACCTGGTGAGGAACTACTGCAACCAGGTACGAGCTCCAACACTGTTACTACATTTGTAAAGATATTTCTGCATTTTGGGTACATGGTTAATCCATTTAAAGCGTAATACACATACTAGACGCAATGCTCTGTTCTTTCCTGAAATCCCATTGGCTGTGCTCATCCAACAGCAGGCAACACCATCGTTAACTGTTTGCCGAATAACCACAACATGTGCCTCAGCGGGCGAAAATCAGCAGCCATAAAATAACCAGACAGTACTCACATGCATAACTGAACATAAACAGTCCCGCATGCGGGTTTTTGCGCGTCCACCGGCATCCCACCGTGGTTGCTGTTGTTAGCCTTAGCCCAACTGTGTTCTTCTTAAGGACCTAGCGGCGATCGGCGCCCCACAGTGCCACCGGTGGCTGGGAGACCGTAACCAGGGGCAACCGTTACAAAATGTTAACACACTACTTCAAATCGATTGGGATAATCTGGTGGGATGAACACATCTCTGAAAAACATTGAGCCGTCGTTAACCTACGCTGATTGGGAATAAACTGACAGACACTTTTAACTGAGAAGGACATCATCATTATAAAAATGAACATGTGAACAAGAATCCCACAGAGTTTCTTAGAAACTTTCTTAAAAGAAACTAAGTAAAAACTTAAAAAGCTCTTAGTGAGTGATAGCGGTGCATGATTCAGAAAGTCTCATGATTCGATTCGAATCAGATTCTTGGACTTAGATTCAAAATCAATTCACGATTCATAAAGGATTTACGGTTCAATACATAGATGAATTAGTTTCCAGATTGCTGTTTTGAGTTACTTTTCCCATTTGACTGTGGCAAAACAATCACACTGAGTCAAACGTAGTTTCCTAAACGTAATGAATATGTACACATACTGACTGCATTTCCTTCATGCCCACGTGAAGGAGATCTGTCTGGGCAGATTTCCACATTGCACCATCTATAAGACTAACGAGCTGAATTTGCGTTGGGCAAAAAGAAAACTAGTGTCTTTATGTTAGTTGAAAAATATGAATCGTTTTGGAATGCATGAATCAATTTTCAATCGACAGAGAAAGAATCGCAATTCGATTTGATTTGATTTTTTGCAAACCGCTGTCACAGCCCTTTCGTTTTATATTTATATCTTTTCTCTCATTTTTTAAATTCCAGATGTCAGCTAAGAGCGTCTCCATGCCAACGCTGATCAGCATGAGGCTAGAGTTTTTGAGGGTGCTGTGCAGTCACGAGCATTACCTCAACTTGAGCCTGTACTTCAGTAGCCCTGCCTCCGCTCCTGCCTCCCCGTCCCCCTCCGTCAACTCACAGGTGAGCAAGCCCCGCCTCTTTTCCCACGTCCCCCTCCAACATCACCTCACAGGTCAGGAAACTCCGCCTTCCTGTTCCCCTCCATCACCTCACAGGTCAGCAAGCCCTGCCTTCCTGTCCCCATCATCACCTCACAGGTGAGCAAGCCCCGCCTCTGTTCTCACATCACCTTCCAACATCTCACAGGTTAGCAAGCTCCGCCTCCCTATCCCCCTCCATCACCTCACAGGTTAGCAAGCTCCGCCTCCCTATCCCCCTCCATCGTCTCACAGGTCAGCAAGCTCCGCCTCCCTATCCCCCTCCATCATCTCACAGGTCAGCAAGCTCCGCCTCTCTTTCCCCCTCCATCACCTCACAGGTCAGCAAACCCTGCGTCCTCCTCCCCCTCAGTCACTTTGCAGGTGAGCAAGCCCTGCCTCCCCCTCACCTCACAGGTGAGCAAGCCCCGCCCAGCATTAGAGAGACACGCCCACAGCCAATGTTCAATGTGGACAATGTAGACAACTCAAAACACAGATACTAATGAAGTGGAGAACTTGTAAAGCTTAAAAATGTTTAAAGTATACATATTTAAAAATGAGTACATTTTCTTTTTATTGTTAGTGCACTGATATATGGATTACACAAAGCATTTTATGGAGCCTAACGATTCCTAAACAACCTGCTGATGAAGGTGCTCAGTAAATGGTTAAAACCACGCAAATCATTCCTAATCTCAGAAATCTCACATTTATATATACACTGTACATGCTCCATATACTGTACTATGACATACACATGTATATACACTACATATACACAGATATTTGAAAAAACAGCTTAATCACATCTATTAGCCCACAGCTATTTCTCCTTCCAGCTCTGCCTTCTTCACTTCTGCAGATCAGACTGTTGAGCTCTATAGTTTTCACTTCCACATGAAAGATGTTGAGAAGATGGAACATGAAGGTTGTCAAGTAAAGCTTTGATCCATCTATTTGTGCACGAGGAGAATAATCGCCACTTTAAGTCAGAGATGCAGAGATGAAAGTGAACGAAATGTAATAGAAGCAGCAGGCGACGTTCCGCGGGGCGCAGCGCCGTGCTGCTTTTGTCCTCCCCATGCGGCAAGACAGAAAAGTAAAAGCTTTGTAATATTTTCTGATGGCAGACCGAGTGTCTCAGCTCCACTTAAGAAAGGGTTTTTGATAATAAGCAGCACATTTCTTATTCATAAGACCCAAAGTGCTGCTCTCTGCTCATTTACATCAAACCCTTTCCAAAGTTGTTCTCCTGTGGAACATGTTTTTACCTGCAAGAAAATTAATGCACAAAGGTGTGTGTGTGTGTGTGTTACAGACGTCCAGTTCGTGCAGCCTGCAGGACCAGAAGGTTGCAGCCATGTTTGATCTGTCGCCGGAGTTTAAACAGCAGCACTATCTGACCGGCCTGCTGCTCACTGAGCTCAGTGCTGCTCTGGACATGGAGTCTGAGGGGTCAGTCCAACAAGCTACACACACTGCAAACATGTCGACTAATAAGTAGAAACTTGTTCCTTTCTTCATAATTGCATCTACAGTATTTATTTACTGCTTCTATTGCTCAGGTTGTAGTTTTCCACCGGTGTTCAGAAGTCTTGTTCTTGATACTAAATACTTAGACCATGCAGGAATATATATCTTTTAATGTTCTGAAGCCCTATGTGTGCTTTCATACAAAGTATTACTTAGGGATGCACGATATGGCAATTATTGGTCGATGCCGACATCTGATATTTTTTATGCTTATATTTGCTGATGCCGATGCTGAAAAATGAGGAGGAAACAGTTGAGATGTTGAGATATTTTGCTCACCAAAGTTCCACTGCCTGCTCAGAATTTTGGCACAGAAATAACTCCATAACTCTGACATCTCTAACACAGCGCCAAGTCAAGCAAGAGTAGAAGCAGAGTGGAGCGAGGGCGGAGCATTTCCAGTGTAGTGCACAACATTTGAAGAAAAAGTCACTTCTCACCCTATGTAGTGTACCAAGTTAAATAGGGCACGTGTGACTCTCCATATGCACTACCTAGTGTGTAGAGAGCCGTTAAGCTACAACCCCAGCTATTTCCTGAGATGCATACTACCACATAGAAAAGTATGATAAGAGCGCCTTACCTACCATACTATTCAATGCAGTAGTATGCGCTTGGGACACAGCCCATGTGTGAGCTCACATTCGCTAAGTGAGACAAACACAATTTAGTTAATTTTCCCGTGTGCAGGCAGAGTTGGGTGAGTAAAGACAAGAGATTTTGCTGGTGAATGTTCCACTGCGTGCTCAGAATTTTGGCACAAAATAACACCATACATTTTAAGACAGAAGGCGCGGGCCGTATAAAATCCAACCTCGGACTTTGGACATGCCTGACACAAGCGCTACCTTTCAGACGCACAATAAATGTGTCATCAAATATTGACTGGAAATATCTGGCAAATCTAAGCAATGGTCTGATGATGACTGAAAAAATGCAGTTATCGTTCGATTCTGTACGATTCCGATATTATCGTGCATCCCTAGTATTACTTCTGCCAAATCTTTTGTCCCAACATTGTCTTAAAATGAAGGTCTGAGTCTCAAAATAGTAAGCAAAGTAAAAATATGTTAAGTCCATGTTTACTCATATGACTTGTTTGTATTATTACCTCATTTTTTTGCTTAACTGTGCTTTGCATTATGTTTGAGTCATCACATTACTCTCTCTGTATACTAACCTGACCCTGCCGCATGAAAACAGATGCAGATTGTCTCGCTCCCTTTCCTAATCCATGTGCTCTAGAACATCATATGTGGTCAGTCAGCAATCTGCAAATTTGTCTCTGTTGTCTTCTCAGTTTTCCCTCCCTAAAGCTTGAACATCATCGTCCACAACTTTATGCACGTATCACACACTTTTCCATTAAAGTGGCAACTTTATACGAGCCTCTCAGAAGGTTCCTGGTGTGTTATCAGGAACATCAACCAGACTGAGGTCCTGTAGTGTGAAAGTGATGAGGTTTCCTAGTTCCTGGTTCCTGCAGTGTGGTGTGAAACCTCCTGTTGGGATTTTATTCAGAATGAAAGTGGAAGCAGCACAACACATTTTGCCTGATATGAGGTGTGTTTGTGTGTGTGTGTGTGTGTTGCAGAGGCAAGGTGCAGCGCAAGGCCATTAACGCCACCTACAGCCTGCTGTGCGCCCACGATCTGGACGCACGCTGCTCGAGGTTGGAGGTGAGGAGCAGGATCGCTGCTCTCTACCTCCCCCTGGTGGGCATCATCATCGACTCCATCAACTACCTGGACTTCACAGGTGCACACATCACACACATCCTCACACAACGCAGATTCAAGATTTTGTTTTTATGCAGGTATAATCTGGTAAAATGCACCCTGATTTATTCCTAAAGCAGCGTTAAAAAGACGACACGAAACTAAATCTAGTGTACGTCCTTATCCAGGGTGCCGTCCATTTCCTGATTACAGGGACAGTCTTCCTGCAGCAGGGGCTTGTCCAGGTGTGCAGTGGTGGGATCTAACCTGAAATTAAAATTCCAAAACTAACACTAGGATGTTTAGATAGTTAGACCGCTGCACCATCACCACAAGCCACAACTAAAAACCTAAAAAATACAAATATACAGAAAAATATTTTCCCTTAAACAGACATTAATACTATAGAGGGTAACGGGTCTTGTGCATATAATGAAGACCGTGCAAGTTTGAGTTAAAGATACTTTATGAGGAAGTAAATCTAGAGAATAGAAATATATGTAAAGAAAGTTAAAAGTAAGTGATTATTTGTCATTGTGAACACACCACAGCGAAATGTGACCTCTGTATTTAACCCATCCGTGAAGGAGCAGTGGGCAGCTAACAAGCGCCCGGGGAGCAGTGCTTGGGGACGGTACCTTGCTCATTAGTACCTCAGTGGTAACTTTACCAGCCCTGAATTTGAACCTACGACCTTCTGATCACGGGGCGAACACCGTACCGTTACGCCACCAACTGCCCTATATGTATGTTCTACATATATACATATGTAGAAAAATGTTTACTAAAATAGACATTTATACTTCAAACAGTAAGAGTATATATTCGTATGATGGGATAATTGTGGATATTATGAGAAGAGTTTAATTAAAATAGAAATTAACAAACAAATGAAGTTAAAGAAACATTACAAGACACTAAAAATAAAAATATATATATATACCTATGCAACATTATACAAAGAGGTGTTTCCTAAAAGACATTTATACTATTAACACTTACTAACTGCATAATATGGGATAATTATGGCTATTATGGGACAAGTGTGCAAATTAAAACAGATATGTGCGTCGCTTGTCGCAATGGAGGTTTCCAAGAAAAACGAGCATTTATGTTGCGTGGGGTAAAATTCTGGATTTTTTGTTTTTAGTGTTTTGAAACAGTGGAAGGTCTATACTGTACTGTTGTGAATAAATTTGGCTGAAAAACTTACCCTTTCCATCCTAAAAACGTGACTTTCTTGAGGTGAGGAATTCAATTCTAGCAGAATGTTAAAAGTTTCTGTTTTGACCGCTCTACTTCAATATTTACGGTAAATCCACTGGTTGACTAGCGTGAAGATATTTCTCCGGAATCCATCTTGGTCTCCCGAGTTCAGTTAACCTAACGCAGGTAGGCTATCCGTGTGGCTGTGAATGCAGCGTAGGCTACCGTAAATGCAAACGTAGCCGCGACCGCACCAAGCGTCTGTGAGTGCTACGGCGATAGTCAACTTCAAAGGCAGATTTCTCCGTTTCTCACTTGGCGTGACAGGAGAAACCCGACTCCTTTGAATGTTGCAAACATAATAACTCAATTTTGAAATTGCGACAAGCGACTGGTTTTGCCGTGAAGGGTCACAAATGAACAAACAGATCAAGTTATTGACATGTTACAAGAAACTGAATCTAAATTGGATTAGATGTACTACTAAAACTATAATAGAGGTTTATACTGTAGCGAGGAAGTGTATATATGTGCATAGTATTATGTAACTGCATGTAAAGAGCAGTGTGCCTTTTAATTGTGCGATGGATATGACGCTATGCGAGTCATAAACGGCATGTTGGTGTTTTCAGTCAGGTTCTCCTCTGGTCCGTAACGCTCACCTGGTGTTGACGTTCCGTTTCCTTCCCCCAGTGTCGGAGTCGCGCAGCAGCAAGGGCAAGTCCGGCGGTGCCGAGGAAGACCTGGAGAACATCACGCCCATCAACCAGTCTGTTGCCATGGCGATCGCCGGGAACCCGTTTGGCACGCTGGCCAGGAACGCCCTAATGTCCATGGCCTCGATGGTGAGCGTTCACTCTGCTAGGGGTTGTAACGGTACATCGATCTACACAAGACCGGAGTATTGATACAACATGAAAACATCGATCAGACGTCATACTTATTGTAAATGTTGTTCGTTGTTGTTCATAAAGCAAGCAGAGTTTCATCACAGCTTCTGTTAGGAAATAACTGTGATTTTACAGTAGTTTAATATAGTGTCATCCAGAGGTGGGCAAAGTAGCTAACTTCATTACTTAAGTGAAAGTACAGATACCACTAGTCAAATGTTACTCCAGTACAAGTGAAAATCGTACAGTCAAATTTTTACTTAAGTTAAAGTACTGAAGTACTTGTTTTAAAAAATACTTAAGTATTAAAAGTACATCTTTCACCACATTAATTAATTAATGTGTAAGACTTTATTAATTTTGATTAATTAATTGTAAGACTACACGCCCCCAAAAAACAGCATGGTAGTGTTCTGACCCAGCTCTGGTAGTGTGTGCACACATACTGTATATGTGTATGTTAATCAGGAGGACAGTGCAATAGCTGTAAATTCAGCTCACAACATCAAATCAACATTCCAACCTGCTTAAGACCCAGCTCTACACCTCTAGCTTCATGACTTTCCAACAGCAACAATGTTTCAATCGACAGAAAACAGCAGAACTGTCTGAACCTGAGTTTATAGTGAAAGTCTACAGGCGTGACTAACTCTACTGATTACTGATAGACTGTCACCTGCCAAACAACCAATCACCTGTTAGAAAAGGGGGAATAACATCCACTTTATCCACAGATTTGAAAGAAACGAGCAGCGAGAACCTTGATAGAAATGTAGTGAAGTAAAAAGTATGGTATTTGTCTTTCAAATGTAGTGAAGTAGAAGTCATAAGTTTCCAAATAAAATGCTACTCAAGTGAAGTACAGATACTCAAAAACTCTACTTAAGTACAGTACTCAAGTAAATGTGCTTAGTTACTGTCCACCTCTGGTGTCATGATGAAACTTTGCGATGAAAGGGATTAAATGTGATAAAGCTGGAAGTCCCCATACAGAATACTCAAACTTAGTCCATTCCAGTAGACTGTTAGAATTTTCCAAAAGTTGGAGTTCCAAATTAATTTTCTCCATAAGAATTAATGTTTAAAGATTCACCAGTTCCCGGCCCCCCAAAATACACCAACACTGTGATGGTTCTACACATGCAAAGCTTGTTTTGTCGGCTGGTCTAACTGCAAAATAAATGATTTAATTCTGTCAGTGTCTATCAGAAATAATATTTGAGTGCCGAATGTTGGATTTTGTCGCAATTTTACAATTTTTGCTATAAAACAATACATACATCGAAGTACAAAATAAATGCTCGAATTCTGATGTTTATGATCAAAAACACTGTTTGAATGACGAATTGTTCAATGTGCTTGGAAATATTCTGCTCCATCCAATTTTGCCATTTCCTGTGTAAAACCTGGCACGGCGCTTGGTCCGTCTTCCAGGATTTGGTTTGTACTTCAAGCTCCAATTTGGCCAAAAAACGTATTCATTCTCCAAAATGTTGGTAGTGTAAGCTGTTCGAGAATGTGCCACTGTTTATTTGTTTATCATTGTAAATATTGTTTGTCGTTTGGTAATAAATGAAAATGTACAGAAAACTGAAATTAAATATAAAATATCCCATTAATAAAACCTCTCGTGAAAGAAGAAATATTTAGCCGTTTCAGACAGAACACACTGGGGACTGGACATTATGACAGGTGCATGACTGCTGACCGCTGTGTGTGTGTTTGTGTGTAATGCCCCTTGCTGACCCCCTCCTCCCGTCCCCCCAGTCGGGTAAGAGCTGCAGCATGCTGACAGCGGAGACGAGCCGCAACCTGCTGGTGTGTTTCCTGTGGATCATGAAGAACGCCGAGCAGAGCCTGGTGCAGCGCTGGGTGTTGGACATGCCCCCGTCCCTCCTCAACCGCCTGCTGGAGCTCCTCACCATCTGCACCTCCTGCTTCGAGTACCGCGTGAGCTGCACTTCCTCTCTCTCTCTCTGCTCTTTAATCAGCAGGGTCTTCACTGGGGGTGTGTCTGTGGATGGGTCTGTGTGTGCGGCGCATGTTTATGCCGTCCTGTTTTGCATATATTCATGTGTGATTAGGTGTGTGTGTGTGTGTTGTTCTGGTTTTGGTTGTGTGTGTGTGTGTGTGTTTGTGTGCATTCAAAACAGGAAGACTGATACGTGCACTGAACTCACAAACCCAGTCATGTTTCATCCTTCCTGTTTTGCATGCATGCTTGTGTGATTAGGTGTGTGTGTGTGTTGTCCTGGTTTTGCATACGTGTGTGTGTGTGTATATATGGATAGATTTGTGTGTGCTTGGTTTACTGTGTGTGTGTGAGAATGTGAAAGACTATGTACACTATTTACTGACTACTACAAGTGTGTGTGTGTGTGGGTGGGTGTGTATGGTGTGGGTGATGTGTGTGTATGGTGTGTGAATGTTTGGGGTGTGTGTATGACTTGTGTCTTTTCACTCTGTTTATGAAGTGTGTGTGCGATGTGTGTGGGTGTGTGTGATGTGTGTATGGTGTGTGAATGTTTGGGGTGTGTGTATGACTTCTGTCTTTTCACTCTGTTTATGAAGCGTGTGTGTGTGATGTGTGTTGGTGTGTATGGTGTGTGTGATGTGTGTGTATGGTGTGTGAATGTTTGGGGTGTGTGTATGACTTTTCACTCTGTTTCTCATGTTTCTGATGTGTGTTTTTGTGTGTGTGTGATGTGTGTGTGTGTGTTTTTGTGTGTGTGTGATGTGTGTGTGTTTTTGTGTGTGTGTGCAGGGTAAGCAGAGTTCGGACAAGGTGAGCACTCAGGCTCTACAGAAGTCTCAACAGGCTAAAGCTCGTCTGGAGGAGGCGCTGCTGGGGGGAGCAGGGGCGCGGGGGGAGATGATGAAGAGGGTGGGGGGTAAGAATCTCTCTCTCTCTCTGTCTCACTCTTTCTCTCCTTGTTTTCCTCATAAACACGTCTCTGTCTTTCTCACTACGTTTTACTGCGTCTCTTTGGCTGAATCCCATTTCACCATGGCCCTTGTCATAGAGCAGTAAGGGGCAGGGGTTGAAATCAACCCCTCCAAAATGGGTTGCCACTTCAAGACCGTGATGCGTCATCGTAAGGGCCTGTAAACACGTTTTTTGGCACCGAGAGCGATCAAAACCTCACTTCCTCAGCGCTTGTTGTTGCTAAGTTACAAAAAGCGTCATCGGCCACTTCCACATTGGTTCCTATTTCATGCCTAGGTCAAAGTGAGCCTTATTGTCATCTCTGCTATATACATATTGTAGCGGGGTCCCGTGGAATAAATGCGCCAAACACAGCGGAGCAAGTTTAACACGAGCCGGAGGGGCTCCTTTTTATTGAAAAGTGCAGTGAGGGGGAAGTCCGTGAAGGGGGAAGTCTGGTCCAAGTCTTTTGGTGTGTTTTAGGTGTTCGTCGTTGGGTGGTGCAGGTGTCGCTGTCGTCAGGGCCGCTCCGTTGGTGAATCTGGTGAGGCCGAGTAGAGAGAGAGAGTGCGGGGAGAGAACAAGCAAATGGTTAGAGGTCGGGGTGCAGGCATCCGTAGTGCGTGTCACTCGACGACTGCGTGTGGCTCTTCAGCGTCTTCTTTTATTCTCCCCGTAAGGAGCCGCAACGAGGCCGTAATGTCGCTCCAGCCGTGCGCTGTTAGGGGCGGGGCTCCGGTCCCACGCGGTCACCGATGTTTGTAAACAGGAGCTGGCCCTGGTGATGACAAGCGATCGTTGTCCCTGGTGCTGAAACGGCGCTTGTCCTGGTGCCGGAGCGGCAGTGTGGGCGTGTGCCAGGCGTGTGATGTCACAATATATTTATATTTGACCCTCCACGGCAAAACCAGTCGCTTGTCACAACGGAGGTTTCCAAGAAAAACGAGCGTTTATGTTGCGTGGGGTAAAATTTTGGATTTTTTGGTTTTAGTGTTTTGAAACAGTGGAAGGTCTATACTGTACTGTTGTGAATAAATTTCTCTGAAAAACTTACCCTAAGCGTATTGACTTTCTTGGGGTGAGAATTCCAATTCAGCAAGAATATTTAAAGTTTCTGTTTGGCCGCTCTATAAATATTTACGCTAAATCCACTTTGGTTGACTAAACGTGAAGATATTTCTCGAGGAATCATCTTAGGTCTCTCCCGAGTTCAGTTAACCCTTGGTAGGCTATCCCGATCAATGGCTGTGGTGCAGCGTGAAGCCTACTGTCAAGCTCTAGCGTAACGCTGACCGCACCAAAATCTGTGAAATTCTTCTGGCGATAGTTAACTTCAAGGTAATTTCTGCCGTTTCTCACTTGGCGTGACAGGAGAAAACCCGACTCCTTTGAATGTTGATATCTCAGTCATATATCGTCTGATTCATTCAATAGGTATACGCTTTGAAAGCGGTTATGCTCTTTCATGAAAACATAATAACTCAATTTTGAAAATTTGCGATAGCTGACTGGTTTTTGCGTGGAGGTCATAATATATATATATATTAGTGGTGAGCCGTTATCGGCGTTAGCGTGCTAACGTTCGTGAGACTCCTCGAGGCGATAAAATAGCTATGATGACTTTCGCAGCAATGTTTTAAGCGGCGGATGTATCAATGGGTCTGGCTGCAGACTTGCACTCTCAGACACCTGCCATTTCATGAGTGTCGGTATAGTGGGATCTGTTGGATTTAAGATTTTATATTGTACTATTTTATAAAACTATTGTCAGTTCATCGTAATAAGTGGCAATACAATGTAGTTGTAAATTACGACCTTGAAAGTTTTGAGTGCTGCAACTTTAAAAAAACTAAGATTGCGAGATTAAACTTCGTAATATTTTGAGAATAAACTTGAAACTACGAGAATAAAGTCGAAATATTACGAGAATAAAGTGGAAATGTTACAAGAATAAAAGTCAATATTCTGAGAATAAAGTCTAAATGTGAAAAAAATCACAGAAGTGCAACTATGGCTGTGGGATCTATCAAATTATATCAAACCATTTACAAATGTGTATGCATACTAAAAGAGATTTTAATAAACCTTACCTTTGATGGCAGTTTGATGTTTTACTTGAGGTCTTCATAGAGAGCTGCTCACTGGCGCAGGCTTGGCCGATGCTTATTACGAACACCCATCGCCGCTTACTCCGTAAAGTCGACTTTATTTTACGTATTAATTTTGACTTTATTTCTCAAAATACTACAATTTTAATCTGCATTCATTACTTTCTGAGTTTATTCTCAATATTTAGAGCTTTTTTCTCCGTAACACTTGACTTTATTCTCTCATAAGACTAAACTTTGACTATGTTTATTCGACTTATTCCGTTCAAAAATGCATTATTTGGAGTAGCACACATATTCTGAATACCTTGGCGAAATTCCAAATAAAACCATTTTAATCTGGAATTAATTCCAAAGATTACAGTGAAGATTAATCTAGATTAAAATAATCTATGCCCACCAATATATATATATATATACTGTATGTGCATTATTTGTTCTTTGTACTGTTAAAAGTGGAGCCACGTCGTCTCATCTCTATGTATGCCTTGCAAACAGCTGGGAGAGTACCACCAAGTTAGATGTCCCGCCCCTTCCTTGATTTTGATGGGCTAGCAAGAGAGAAGTGACATGGACGAGTGCCGTTCTAACAGTTGAACGGATTTTAACTTGAAGCGCTCTGAGCACTGCAGTAAAAAGCGTTTCCACCGATATGAGGCTGAAGCTCATGGGATTTGTATTAAAAAGCCAAAAAAATGTGTTTGGTGGACACAAGCCCTTAGTGTCCAGTGAGTTCTACATAGACAGACGTGACATATTTTTTTCTGGTTGTTCAACGTGCATCATAATAATTCTAACAATTATTATGTCCATGGCATTTTTCTGTGTTTGTCTGCAGCAAAGTGGAGATGTATGACAGCAACCGACTCCACACAGTGATTCTTGGTTCCATTTATGAAGAATACAACCATACGACTGAAAAACAAAGTCAAACTAGACTACACCCTGGTTGCTTTTAATTTAAAATCTTTAATAACGCAGAAATTATGTACATTTGCCGTCATGGGTCAAATGCAGTCATGTTGCTGATGGTTTTTCTCAGGGCATTCTGGGAAAAGTTTCCTACCTCTCTGTTTGGATTGAACCTCTGAAAAACAGCTGTTTGAAGGGGTGGTTGAAAGTCATTGTGAACACAGCACACAGTGCACCACAACCACATGTGAGCTCTGCATTTGACCCATCTGTGAAGGAGCAGTGGGCAGCTGACATGGGCAGCACCCGGGGAGCAGTGCTTGGGGACGGTACCTTGCTGATGAGTTACCTCAGTGGTACTTTCACTGGTTCTGGGATTCAAACCATCAAGGGGCAAAAAGGCCCTAACCGTTACACTGCCAACTCACTTGGTAGTGCTTCCCCTTCCCCCTACCCCTCGCTCTAAGTGGGGAATGGGACACACGACCCCTACACGTGAACGCACAAAAACAGAGGTGTAGGGCTGAGGGGAGAAATGGGATTCAGCCTTACTGTGGTCATACTCTCTCACTCTTACTGTCTTTCACTCTTATGCCCGTCTTTCTCTTTTTTGTCTCTCCTTTCTGTCTGTTGGTCACTTGTACATCTCTCTCTCCATCTCTTCCTCTCTCTGTAGGAACTGACCGCACCATTGGTCAGAGAGAGAACCTGCGCTGGAGGAAGGACCTCACACAGTGGCGTCAGACCAACGACAGACAGGACAAGTGTGTACATTGACACTCACTGCACCACACACACACACACACACACTCTCTGTTCACGGTGTTGTGTTGGTGCAGGTCGAAGGCGGAGCTGGACCAGGAGGCTGTAATCTGCGGTAATCTGGCCACCGAGTCCAACCTGATCGTGCTGGACCTGCTGGAGCTCATCGTGCAGGTGGGAGAGCGGCCCTAACACCCAGACCCTCATTTTAGGTTTCATTATAAATATGATTAAGAAGCTTTTAAGTAAGTGCTACCTCTAAGTAAGAGGTGTGTGTGTGTGTGTATGTGTGTTGCAGACGGTGCCGCTGGCCGACTATAAGGACAGCGCGGTGGGTGGAGTGTTGAGGGTCCTGCTGCATTCTCTCACGTGTAACCAGAGCACCAGCTACCTGTCCCACTGCTTCAGCACCATCAGGGCCCTGATCGTCAAGGTGCCGCCGCTGCTCTACTCCTCCACCTCACACTGCACAACTTTACACTGGCATTTCACTCACGCGCTCGCACAGCGTCACACGCATGATGGTGTTGGGTCACGTGTCACGTGTGTGTGTGTGTTGTGTGCTTGTAGTTTGGAGACGTGTTGTTCGAGGAGGAGGCGGAGCAGTGTGCAGATCTCTGTCAGAAGGTTCTACACTACTGCAGCAGCTGCGTGGACAGCAACAGGAGCCAAGCCTGCGCTACACTCTATCTGGTGATGAGATACAGCTTCAGCTCTGCTAGTGTAAGACATACACACACACACACACACAGGGCTGTCACACTACTCAATTTCTCTCAGTCACCTGTTTCAATAACAACTTCACACTTGGAAGTGTGTGTGAGAGCTCATCTCTCGCTCTCTCTCTCTTCCTGTCTGGATGGCCTATTTCCTCAATTCACTTTGTTTACTCTCTCCGCCTCTCACACACACACATCGTCCCTCCTGCAGCAGATGGCGGTGGTGTTTGCATTCTCATTCATGGTTAATGTGAAGAGGATGGCTGTGTATTTGTCTGCTGTGTTTGGTTTGCTCCGCTCTCACTCCAGTTACCTTTATATGAGTCTCGTCCCTTCTTCTCACTGTTTTTTCACCTCCCCCCCCCTCCCCTCCCTTCTCTCCATTGTGTGTTCAGTTGCGGCGCTGAAACGGGAGAATTAGGGCTTTAAAGCCAGCACTAAATAAATCCCAACTCCGTTAAGGCCTCGAGACGTCTCACGCTGGCTCACGCTGACTTTAACATGACGATCTCACTGGAATGATCCTTCAGCTTTTACATCCTGGTTAATAGGGAGAGAATTTGACAGAGTGTTGGACTCCTGTAAGAAGAGAGAGTGAGAGAGACAAAATGAGAAATTGAGAAAAAGTGAGATAAAGTGAGAGTAGAGAGGTTTATTCAGGCTGGGTGACTAAAAAAGGACGGGTACAGCATCAGGAGAATTAGAAGAAATCTAATCTCACAAACTAGAGACAGTTTTATGTAGGGGCTGGTGTTAGCAAGGACCTCACGATGCAATACGTATCACGATACATGTGTCACGATATGATTATATCACGATACATTGCGATACTATACATATTGATATTCTACAGTTCCACAGTTCACAGAAATGCAAGCTGCTGTGTACGATCTGGGTGGTCTTAATCAATCACATTACATTAATAATTCAGCTAAGACAACATAACTCAGAACGGAATCTTAACTTTATTGTCTTTGCATTTTAACACACTGAACTAGTGGACACCAAAAACGTTCAGATAAAGTGCGTTAGATTGAAAATCAGAAGTTAAAGTGCCCAGTCAGTTATCTGAGGCTGCTTGTGGTGCATGATTCTCCCCATCGGAAATATTGATTTTTTGGAGCTAGAAAACCTTTTAGTATATCGTTAAAGGAAATACCGCGATATATTGCATCGATTTCACAACGCTAGTTTTATGGGATACACAATATGGGAATTATCGACCAATGCTGACATCCAATATTTTACATGCATGTATCTGCCGATACCGATGCCGATATATGAAGAAGGCAGAGTTGAGAGCATAAAGACGATATTTTGCTTCTACTGAAATAACGTCTTAACTCTGACATTTCTAACACAGCGCCAAGTCAAGCGAGCGTGAAAGCAGAGTGGAGCGAGGGCGGTGTATTTCCAGTGTAGTGCACAACATTTTAAGAAAAAGTCTCTTCCCGCACTGTGTAGTGTACCAAGTCAAATAGGACGCGTGTGACTCTCCATGTCACTACCTAGTGTGTATAGAGACTTTAAGCTACAACCCCAGTTATTTCCTGAGATGCATACTACCACATAGAAAAGTATGATAAGAGCGCCTTACCTACCATACTATTAAGTGGAGTAGTACGAGGATCGGGACACAGCCCATGTGTGAGCTCACATTCGCTAAGTGAAGCAAACACGCAGTTTAGTTTTCCGTGTGCAGGCAGAGTTAGGTGAGTAAAGACAAGAGATTTTACTGGTGAATGTTCCGCTGCGTGCTCAGAAATTTGGCACAAAATAACGTCATATATTTTAAGACAGAAGGCGCGGGCCGCGTAAAATCCCACCTCGGACTTCGGACATGCCTGGCACAAGCGCCACTTTTCCCACGTACGATGAATACATAATCAAATATCAGCTGGAAATATGAGGAAACTCTATAAGCATTGGTCCGTTGTTATTTAATTAAAGCAATTATCGTCCGATTCCGATACGATTCTGATATTTTTCTGATATTATTGTGCATCTCTAGTTTGATCAGTTTTTGATCTGATGTTAAGGAGGGGTTATATGAGTTCAAAGATCATTTTGATTTTGCTTATGATTAATAATTGATTTGGTTTTATGTGTGTTTTTGTTCATGTTGGAAGCACATTATTGAACAGTTTTTAAATGGTTTTAAATGATATATTTTTGGATAATTTATTCTTTAATCCTTATTCTCTACTGGTTACACAGCTCTGGTCAAATTCACAAACACATACACATGAACTGTTTTGTGTATTTCCATAAAAAATAAGTTTGGAACTGAAGTGGTTTCACATCCACACAGCTGGAGAACTGACCACTGGTGATCGGAGTGGTTTAAAGTTGACACTGTTTTTGAGTAATCATGTTGCATAGCTGTGTAATTTTTACTCCCTGTGCAGAACTTCTCCCGGGTGAAGATGCAGGTGACCATGTCGCTGGCGTCTCTGGTGGGGAAGTCGTCCGACGTGAGGGAGGAGTACCTGAGACGCTCTTTCCGCACCATTCTAGCTTACGCTGAGGAAGACACAGAAATGCAGTCCACTCAGCTGCCCTCACAGGTAACACACTGCAGCCTACACCACAAAACACTTCATACCAGCACACACTGTTGGGTCTGTCCTACCCCCCCTCTGTCCACTGCTCTGGTACTGGGGGTCTAGGGGTAGAGTCCTCACTTTTGAGGTTGTGGGTTCAAATCCTACCTCCAGCACTGCCACCACTGAGCCCTTGAGCAAGACCCTTAACCCCAAGCTGCTGCAGGGAGATTGTCTCTGAAATCAGGAAATGGAAGTCGCTCTGTATAAGAGCATCTGATAATTCACTCTGAGGGACCCTCGGTTGTTAAAGCACTAGTCTTCCTCCTGTTTAAAATCTTGCTGCTCTCTCTCAGGTGGACGAACTGCTGAGGAACCTCAACTGCATCCTCTCAGACACCGTTAAAATGAAGCAGTTCCAAGAGGACCCTGAAATGCTGATGGACCTGATGTACAGGTGTGCAAACACACACACACACACACACTATATACTAATCCACTCATTTACTAATCACACATTAGGGCAGTTGGTGGCATAACGGTTGGGAGTTTACCCCGTGATCAGAAGGTTCGAATCCCAGACCGGTAAAGGTACCACTGAGGTACTCTTGAGCAGATACCGTCCCCAAGCACTGCTCCCCGGGCGCTGCCTTTGCTTGCTGCCCAGTGCTCCTCTGCGGATGGGTCAAATGCAGAGCTGACATGTGGTTGTGGTGCACTGTGTGCTGTGCTGTGTTCACAGTGACAAATAATCACTCAATTTCACTTTCACATTTCAACAGGAGTACAGGAACTGTGGAGTACCTAAACCATACAAGGCGTGCTCAGAAGGTTTAGAAATTTTTGCGACCACAGTCACATAAAAGCAAATAGGCGCTCAGTTTTTCCTTTTCTCTCCCTAGATATGCAACCTTTCATTAGAAAATGATAGCCCAGCTTTAATCGTTGAGAAGATTTACACTACAAACATTGTCAGTGAACTATGAGGACAAAATCACACAAACAGAATGACTAAACACAATTCATTATTTTTAATCAAGATAAAACATTCCAGTGACAGTCACTCACTCTCAATATATTGCAGATTTCAATACGTATAGTTGCCGTACAGAGCATCAACACATTTATTCTTAAACATAACCTTGAAAACTCATAAGGTAGTTAAATTGCATTAATAATTTTTTGAAGTTGTAGTAAAGTACAGTGTAATTTGTAAAACGTGAAGCAGCTCAAAGTCTCCTCCCTGACATGAACTCACTGGTCACCCTACACTCACTCCCTCACTCGTTCACTCCTTTACCCACTGGCACGTCCACTACTCACTCCTTCACTGGCTTTATGCCTCCGTGCCGCTCTCTGCTTGTGGTTTTCCTCTCTGCTCCACATTTGCTTGTGGTTTCTGCTGTTTGTCTCCTGTTTTCAGAACTCCATGGAAACTGTGTGTGTGTGTTTCAGGTTTTTCAGACCAGGCTCTTTGTGTGTGCACATGTTTAACTGCAGAAACACACACATGCCCTTGATTTGAGCATTTTGTACCTAGATATACAACATGTAGTGAAGTGTAGCCTGAACCATCCTGAAAACTGTGCAAATCAAAAGGTAGAATATAGAGATTAGACGTTAACGGCAGATTAAATTCAAGCTGAACCTTATCAAACTATATAGAAAAAAGACAAAATGTTCTTGAAAGTTTTATACTTTAAACAGTGACTGTACATGTGTTTAAAGTGCGGTGCGCCTTATTTGTCGTAATGATTGATTGCTGAATGAATAATTGTTCTGTCGCAGTGCATGTTAACTCTGGGGATGGGCAATAAATTGAAATGTGGCTTATTGGTCAAATCATTTTTACTTGAACTTTTTTTTTAAAAATCTTTATTTTTCTAGTATTTTAAAACTGAAAAGCACCTCAGACTGGGCAGTACGTCCTTAAATCAATATCACGACACATTTTTCACCTCAATTACAATAAATGAACTGTTATTATTTTTTGGTTAATGGGCAAGATTATGTTCTGACTTTCAGAAATCTCTAATCAACATAATCTTTCCCATTAAAATTATTTCTATTATTTTCAAAGTTCTATGAATAAAAAACAGCTGTGTTCCTACTTTTCCCAGTGTGTGTTGACGTAGTGTCCCCTTAAAATCATACCTGTGTGTGTGTTATCATCTAACTCCGTCCCGTCCAGTCAGCACTACATCTGTGTGTGTTTCCTTCAGTTATTTAAACTTCACAAATACATTAAATACAATATCCCAGCTTTAAAAGTGGAGCAGATTTACACCACAAGCTTTAGGAACTGAGTGCAAAAAGCAAACAAAAAACCCAAAATGGAAACAGTTGTTTATGAATCATAATTCAGGCAAAATTTTCAGTTGATCGTGATATTGATTTGAGGTCATATCGGCCAGCCTTAGTTAACCTCATCATGCTTGTGTGTGTGTGGCCATGTATTTATCGCATTGTGGGGACCTTTTGTCCCCTAAAATCACTTTTATCTGTTTTTTTGGGCTTTGTGGGGACATTTGAGAGGTTCCCATGAGGAGAAATGACTTTATAAAAAATGTGCTTGTTTTATTTGAGAAACTAAAAGAGGTAAAAGATGTGCTGTTGGTTACTGAGGTTAATGTTAGGGTTAGGATTAGGTGTAGGTGTAAAACTATGTACTATAGTCATTATGGGAGTCTATGGAAAGACCTCACAAAGATAGTAATACAAGACTGTGTGTGTGTGTAAGGATTGCTAAGGGCTACCAGACATCTCCGGACCTGCGTCTCACCTGGCTCCAGAACATGGCCGAGAAGCACAACGGCCGGAGCTGCTTTGCCGAGTCGGCCATGTGCCTGGTGCACGGCGCCGCCCTGGTGGCCGAGTACCTCAGCATGCTGGAGGACCACAGCTACCTCCCCGTGGGCAGCGTCACTTTCCAGGTGTGTGTGTGTGTGTGTGTAAGGCTAATTTCCACTAATTCAGCTAGCTCGTAGTGTCAAGTTAGCAAATATAACTGATGGAATGTGGGTTCAATTAGTAGAAATTAACTTCAGCTAGCAGAAATCAGAATTATAGTGGCATAGCGGCAGAGACTTCACTCACCTGGAAGACTAACTGTTCCTAGATTAGTCTTCCAGGTGTGTCATCAGGTATGGACAGGACATTTGGAACTGAAAGCTCAAGCACTATTTCCCTACTCTTCTAGAACATCTCCCCCAACGTGCTGGAGGAGTCGGCCGTGTCGGACGATATCTTGTCTCCGGATGAGGACGGGGTTTGCTCTGGACGGTACTTCACGGAGAGCGGTCTGGTGGGGCTTCTGGAGCAGGCTGCTGAGCTGTTCAGCAACGTGAGTCCCACACAACCTCACACTTCAGCTAAACCTGGGGAATGAAGAACCGGTTCCTTAAAGACATTTCACATTTCTAGAGGTGTAGGGTGTCGGTGTGGATAAACCCCAAATTCTGAAAGTAGCTAAAGGAAGGAGTGAATGTTGGGCTGGGCGATATGGCCTAAAAATAATATTGCAATACTTTTAAGCTATATCTCGATAGTAGTTCTGGGAGAGAACTACATTTCCCACGATCCCCCACGATCCCCCACGCATGACTTGGAGCCGCGTCACAATAATTCGATGGACGCGCGTCCGGAATAAACATGGAAAATATCAAGTAAACGGCTGTAGAACGTAGAACGCTGGGTGGTGGTGGTATTTAGCAGGTAAAATCTGAGTTTTGTTGCCCTGCTGTGTGTTGGCGCCTGCCCAGGGTTGGTCTCCGTCTTGTGCCCGCGACCCCAGTTGGGATTCAGCGGTTCGGCTAATGAACGAATATGAATTTTGCCTGTTTTAGAGGGGAAGATTTGTCTTAATTGGAGCGTTATTGCGAGGGATGGCGTTCCACATCGCGAGTGCTCACACACACAGTATGTTTACATCGGCAAGAATGTCATTTAGGGGTTTTTACACATGTACTTCTCTTTTTGTGCACGGAATAACAGAACCTAGTCGTCCACATCCATCTCCAATTAATGTCTCTGTAATTGGCCTAGTGGTCAGGATACTTGCCTCTGTACCAAGAGGTGATGGGTTCAAACCCTACCTCCAGCACTACCACCACTGGGCCCCTGAGGAAGACCTTTAACCCCAAGTCGCTGTAGGGAGACTGTCCCTGAGGTTAGGAAATGGAAGTCTCTCTGGATAAGAGCGTCTGATGAATGCCATAATGTAAATGTAGTAGCAGCAGAAGCAGATGTGACATGATCTTAAAACAATGTGTCGTTTTTTGTGTAATGATTATCGACACCCTGTGATAGTTTGTGTTCTTTCAACGTTTTCAACAGGCTGGACTTTATGAGGCAGTGAACGAGGTCTACAAGATCATCGTCCCCATACTGGAAGCTCATAGAGACTTCCGGAAACTCTCCACCACTCATGACAACCTGAAGAGAGCCTTTGAGAACATTGTTCAGAAGGTAGAGCAGAAGGCAGACCTTGGTCAAATCAGAATCAGTGATTACATCTCCATCTGGAGTTGGGCTGTTAATCCGGAGGTGTGTTGTTGTGCTGCAGGGTCATAAGAGGATGTTTGGGACGTATTTCCGCGTGGCCTTTTTTGGCTCCAAGTTTGGAGATCTGGATGAGCGAGAGTTCATCTACAAGGAGCCGGGCATCACACACCTACCTGAGATCTCACACAGACTGGAGGTAAAGCTTGTGGAAATGCGGTGATCCACATTTTTGCCAAACATTCAATCTTACTACAAGATTAAAGACCACTGTTATACAGCATTTTGAAGTAACGTTTAATATGCTGTATTTATTGCTTTAATATACACAACTCTTAATGTAGATACTAGAAGTTATACTGTATGTACGTACTCGATCAGACTTGCATGTTAGCTCAGACTTTATAAAAGATACTGTTTTATTTCGTCGACTGTATAGAATATTTGAATATTGAAACTGTTACTGACCCCATGCACATTCAGCACATTCACATGCACTTTTTAGTGTAAAAGACAACTCCGAAACCATAATTGTGACCCTCCACGGCCAAACCAGTTGCTTGTCGCAAATTTTCAAAATTGAGTCATTATATAAATCAGTTAGCATAAATCAACCTTCAAAACGATACCTATATCGAATGAATCGGACGACATACGACTGAGATATCAACATTCAAAGGAGTCGGGTTTCTCCTGTCACGCCAAGTGAGAAACGGAGAAATCTGCCTTTGAAGTTGACTATCGACGTAGCACTCACAGACGCTTGGTGCGGTCGCGGCTACGTTTG
>JAVGVS010000168.1:375253-405253 GCA_032718565.1 Distichodus sexfasciatus
GGCCGTTTTTCTCGGAAACCTCCGTTACGACAAGCGACTGGTTTTGCCGTGCAGAGTCACAAATGTAAGTCGCTGTAAATGTAAATTCACTTCAAATTGCTGTGCCAAATTCAGAGTTTTCATTCTGGCAGCAGTGCAGCCAGCCAGTTAGAGGCGTGAGCATGTTAAAGAGAGTCGGTGTCTGGTTTCTCCCTGCAGACAACGCAGGTCAGAGTTGAAGTCATATCCAATGCATCAGCTCTCATAAAGCAGCTCTCGCTCCCGATGAGAGAACACAGCACAGCGATGAACGAGGAGTTTTGTGTCCGGCTGCGTCCCTCTTCCCGCAAGCCAGCGCCGGATCAATGAGAACGTGCCGAATTCGAACACGACGGGAAAGCGATCCGGCATAATCAGAGTTCAGGGTGAAGAGGTGGCGCTGGTGAATAGGATTACGACTCGCGTGTGAGAGCAGCTGAAGTCACGCCTGTCCTCAAGGCCCGAGCTTTACATTACACTCTGTCACGTTTCCTGAGAAGCGTCTCGGCTGCCGTGCTGTTGACTCTGGCACTGGAGCGGCGAGTCTTTGTGCTGTAATCCACACGCGCAGCTTCGCTTTCCACCAGTTAGGGTTACATCAGTCTCACGCTTGATGGATTCTCTCGCTCCGGGACGTTCTCCTCTCTCGCTGTGGTGTCTGATTTTGCCCAGTTTTGTTCAAGTTCGCTGCTGTGGTGCAAAAGGACTCTCACAGTCCTGCTCACCACACAAGAAGCATCACAAAGCTCTCTGTAAAGACAGAAATATTGAATATTCATCATTATCTTTGCTTCAAATCACAGTGTTGAATCTGAACTAACAAGATGATTGTTGGTTAAGAAAAACCTTATTTAGAACCATTTAGCTTCATGTAAACTAAACCCGGTTCTGTGGTCTTTTGACCGACGCAGATTTCCAGAACTGGAGAATATCATGAAAATCTGATGATGTATGGCCGGTACTTTTTTCCACAGAATTCAAGCAGGGATTTGCAAATATCGGAAAACAAAATGTAAACAACACATTTCCTGATCGTTTCTGTGGTCAGATGTTACAATTAAACACTGCATCATGATTTTTGATCCCCGTCTCTGCGTTCGTGCAAAAGTAACCCCATAGTTCTGTGATTATATTCGACTCTTATTGAAGTAACAGATAATTTAAGGGGAGTTTAGACATCTACACTAAAAAGCTGCGTCATTAAAGAATAAAAATCTGTTTTAAACTATATCATTTCATTAAATGTACGCTAAACATGCTTTGTGATCATTTGAGGCTGGACGATGCAGGATTTTTTAAGACCGATATTGATTTTGATAATTGGAAGATTAATGATGATAATCTAATAATATTTTGCCCTGTTTTTTTTAACAGAAGCACAGTACAAACTTAAGATTTCCATTGATATTTATATTGCTTACTTAACAGTCATCACTAAAAAAAATAAGTAATCCAGCAAAAAATTAACTTTTACTTGCATAGTTTTTTGAATAGTTATTAAGTGCTATATTTAATATGTATCAGAACATTTTGATTAAAGATGAATCAGTTTCATTCTAACATAAGAAGACTGCTACCGAAGTTGCAACATGATATAAATGGCAGTTTAAATATTAACGTGTCTTGTTTTAGTGTCATAAATACTACTCGTAGAATTATTGTAATCAATACTTTCACTCTCTCTCACACTCTCCCTCTGTCTCTTTCCCCTCTCTCTCTTTCTGTTACCCCTCCTTTATCTCTTTCTCTTTCTTCATCTCTCTCCCTCTCCATTTTCCTTTCTGTCCCCCTTTTATCCCTCTCCCCTCCTCCCTCTCTCCGGACCGGCAGCACAGTGTTTCTGGTTGGACGTTGTGATAATATTTTTTGGCTGGAGCTACAAACGGCAGCTTGTTCATGGCTTGGAAAATAAGGCTTAATGCACAAAGGGCAGAGATGAACTCAGGAGGCTAATTTTAGAGCGAGCAGCACGATTTGTTCTTTCCTGGACTGGTTAAACTCCCCCCTGGTTTGTGCCCCGGCCCTGCTGCCCCCACCCAAGCCCCCGCCCCATTCTCTCAGGTTTGAACTTTTGGTGCAGACGTGCTTTTGCCTAAAATAGCGTGTGGTGATGCTGTCGGCGGGGCGAGGGAGGCGACTCCCTCTCCTGCGTTCAGATGAAGGCGTGCAGCGTGAGCTGGTGAATGAGGGCCTTGTTGGTTTGTGCAGCGCCGCTTCACTCCCATGCTCGCTGGATTGTAACCTTTATGTGAAAGGCCAACGGACGCTCGGAAAAATGGTTTATTTATTCGCTGTGGTTTTTCTCCCTCCTCGCTCCACTGCCCTCCCTCTCTTGCTCCCGCTTTCCAAAATTACATTATGCATTATGACGGAAGATGAAAAATATGTGTCTTTGCTCAAATCCGGGTTTCTCTGTTTGTCTGCTGCTGCGCATGAAGGGATGTTTAGCAAGCTGTCCAGACAGTCACAAAGCATTTGCCAGCATGGTTTTGACCCTGCACAGTTCATAACACACACAAAGAGGGCCAGTGTGGTTCAGTAAGGGGTGGCAGGGCTAGAGAGTAAACCTCCTGCTAGGGCTGAGCATGAAACCTTACATCAGACATTTAAATGTGCAGCGTTTAGCAGACTCTCATTCACAGCAACTTCCATCTGCTAATTTCAAAGCAACTTGTGGTTAAGGGTCTTGCTCAGGGACCCAGTGGTGGTAGTGCTGCAGGTAGGATTTCAACCTCTTGGTCCAGAGATGAGTATCCTGACCACCAGACCACCACTACTCCACAATAAAACTGTTTTCACTAGGAGTCGACAGATTATCAGCTTGGTCAGTTATCAGCACCAATACTTTGCAGATGTCAGACTTTATTAAAGATCAGACATTACATGTTAGCTTTATATATCAGTCTTTATTAAGATCAGACATTACATGTTAGCTTTATATGTCAGACTTGATTAAAGATCAGACATTACATGTTAGCTTTATATGTCAGACTTGATTAAAGATCAGACATTACATGTTAGCGTTATATGTCAGACTTTATTAAAGTTCAGACTTTAGATGTTAGCTTTATGTCAGACTCTATTAAAGATCAGACATTACATGTTAGCTTTATATGTCAGACTTGATTAAAGATCAGACATTACATGTTAGCTTTATATGTCAGACTTGATTAAAGATCAGACATTACATGTTAGCTTTATATGTCAGACTTGATTAAAGATCAGACATTACATGTTAGCTTTATATGTCAGACTTGATTAAAGATCAGACATTACATGTTAGCTTTACTGTATATGTCAGACTTGATTAAAGATCAGACATTACATGTTAGCTTTATATGTCAGACTTTATTAAAGATCAGACTTCACATGTTAGCTTTATACGGGCTTTTATATGTTAGACTTTATAAAAGATACTGTTATTATTCTTTTATGAGCTACTGCTGTTGCAGGTGTGTGAAAAATAAGAAAGCAGTCCATATTTTATATCTAACTGCAGTTCTGTTTTTATAGCAGCTATTCCATGTGTTATATTCCAGCACCTATACACCTGATTCAGTTAGATGATTAGAGGAAACAGACCTCAGCACATGAGGAAACCGTGGACTTCTGCACCATATTCTTTTAGTGACATCGTAAAATAATATATGTGTAGTTTGCAACTTCCAGGTTAGATTAAGATCATTTACGTCATATGATAAGACAAAAGATAAGATCAATTACTGCAACAATGTTTGGAATTTTGAAATAAACATGCTCAAGTTATAAAAGAACATTGACTTCTATATTTTACACAGACGCACAGCCACAAACTGTAAAAACAGTGAATCAAAATAAAGTGAAGTAGTCTCTTATTTTTTTTCCAGCGCTGTAGTTTAAGTGTATATAACTTGGTGTTAAATATCTTGGTTAGAGGACACAGCGGTGGTTGTGCTGGAGGTAGGACTGATTGGATTGCTCTTGGTCCAGAGACAAGCATCCTAACCACTAGACCACCATATGTGTATAATATGTGTATATATTTTTATTCATCCAGGACATCTTAACAGCATGATTTGTAAGAACAAGATGTTTTTCACTTGATGTTTTTGTAGAACGTAACGTCTTACATTATCATATATCATGTAAGACCAAAATTTGATAAACCCATAAAATGTAATGTATCAGTGGCTTGTTTTCAGGAAAATTTTTGACAAGTTTAAATAATGTTAATAATTGAATTACTGGATTCCATTTTGGTCAACAATGTAAAGACCTGAAACACATTTGTTGCCCAATTTATTTGCTGTTTGTTTAAGAAGTATAAACTCTAAAACATAATACAGCTTTTGAAATGTTTGTGAAGGATGAGAGCTGTTCATTTGACTCATGCCTCGTCAGCATATTTGCATGACACTTTCTCTCCTTTTATTGAATGCTTGTTCTTGTGTGAATAGGAAGATGCATCGTTTACACTTCTCTACAGAGATCTAGTGAATTACGCTTCAAATTAAAAAACATCTTTTACCTCCAGCGTTGTGGCTCTGACTAGAGACTAGACCCTACATACACGCTGCTCTACTTGCTGCTCGTGCCTTTACTCGCCCTGTGTGTTATTTATTGGCATTCTCAGAGCAGGTGATCTGGTCCTGGTTCCTTTGGTCTTTTGTATGGGTTGTAATCTCCTGTAGAAACTCCTTAAATCTCTTAATCTCCTCCCCACAGCCAGTCGTGCTGAGTAGATAACTAGATTGAGTAAAACTACTAACTTAACGACGTTTTTTCCAGCTTTTCTGGTTCTAATCTGACAAAACACTACCTTGTTATGAAAATACTAGGAATTTCCTCTTTGCCATGTTGTATATTTTCATCCAGCAGGTGTTTGTGATTGGTGTGGAAATGACGGAAGTGGTGCCACATTGCATCATGTTGCAGCGCTTTTGGCAGCTGCCAGATGGAGTTGGAGAATAAAGTCCATCTTGTCCAAGATGGAAGCAAAAATCTGTGTCCATATTTATCAAAATGTATGATTCTGAAAGACCAAACGGACAGGCCAAAAATCACAACACTCTCTACCTCCAAAACATCATCTGATTGGAATTTGACAAAGTTTCACATTTTTACATTTTGATTATCTTGTTTGTTGGAAACATGACTTTCACTTCACTACATTTGAAAGACAAATACCGCACTTTTCACTACATTTCTATCAAGGTTCTTGTTACTCGTCACTTTCAAATCTCTGGATAAAGTGGATGTTATTCGTGCACTGTCCTCCTGATAAACATACTCATATATGTGTGCACACACTGCCAGGGCTGGGTCAGAACGCTACCATGCTGTTTTGTGGAGGTGTGTAGTCTTACAATTAATTACAAAAATAAACTAATGACTGGTTTTCTTTGTCAGTTTGAGTTGTGTTTCATTCCACCAGTTCCTTATTCTACAGCTTCTACAAGCTAGTCAGAGGCATTAGGTATTGTAAGTGTAGTGACAATAATGTAACAATGTGGTGAAAGAAGCCTTTTAATACTTCTAGTAGCTTCACCAACACAGACTTCATCGTGCAGCAGATGCACACTTACACTTTATGAGGAGGTTTGTGAAAGTTTGACGACTTTGGTGAGTCATAATGGTCAGTATAAATTTATGCCGGGCTTTGTTTGAGTTTCCTCTGCTTTTCTAGAACTATTGTTGTGCAAAGAGTGCAAAGAAATCCCTCGAGCCTGGTGGACGTGTACGAGGGTTTGCCACTATTGAAGAGGAGAAAGAGACTGGTAATCTCTGGTTATTTTAAAGTTTAATGTGAATTACTATTTGTCATTGTGAACACAGCACACAGTTCAGCAAATGAAAGGTGAGCTCTCCATTTGACCCATCCATGAAGAAGCAGTGGACAGTGGGGACGTTATTAATGCTCATGAGTACCTCAGTGTTACCTTTACCAATCTGGAACTTGAACCAGCAACCTTCTGATCACAAGGCCAACTCCCTAACCGTTACACTACCAACTGTGCCATCAAACCACATAATAACCTGTAAATGATCCATCTTGGGAGTAAAAGCTTTACACATACACTAACACAGGGGCAAGCCAGAACTGCAGTGGACAAAAGAGAAGGGTGTTGGTCTTTTTCACTCACAATAAAAACTATTTGCTCACAATCCAGAAAAGTTCAAACGGGGTCGTCGTCAGAACCGGAGCCACTACCGCACTGCATTTTCCTTTGGCTCTGTTCTTGAGCTTAGCTTTAGATGAACACCCAGTACTCTGCGTTTGCAGAAGGGTATTTTGAGTAATAGTAGTATTTTGTGGCGAGTTGCATGCGAGCTGCGACCGTGAGCTGTTTTTCATGTGCGTCACTTTCATTTCCCCATCCCTCTTCCTGAGCTGCTTTTTTATGAAGCGAGGTTGAGCTGTTGACAAGTCGGCTTTCAGAGGGGACGCATCCTTTCATTTGGCCCTATTAGCACGCGGAGACGGAATGCGGTGCAAACCGGGCGCGGTCCGGGCGGCTTCTCCCAAATCTGCAGGCATGGTGCGGCCTCGCTGTGGTCCTCCTACTTAATGACAGGCCGAGGGGGAAAACTCCAGTGCTGTGATGTGGGAGCCGGGTGGCCGTGACACGGGATGAGCCAAAAGTGCAACCGAGCTGACATCTGGACTGGGACGGCATCAGGTCTTTCCTGAGAAAATCTCCCAAAGCTCACATTTTCACAGCTCTGGCTGCTAAAACAAAAGTCACAGCCCTCACAGAATCTTTTCATTTACAGCTGGAAAATCCTCTGTCATTCCTGAACAAATGGGGTCAGAGCCTCTGGTTTTCTGTACAGGACAGCTATGTCTTACAATTTGGCTCAGGTTACATATGATGCAGTTCAAGTCCCTAAAGATTCAAATCAAATCAAATCAAAGTTTATTTATAAAGCACCTTTTGGACAAACAATGTTGAAACAAGGTGCTGTACAGATCGAAACAAATAAAACAATGTACTATAAAATAAACCAAATACAGAGCGTCATTGTTCAAAAGCCTTGGAAAACAAATACGTTTTTAGGGCAGACTTAAAAATACCCAAGGACTGGGCAGTTCTAATATGTAGGGGTAAGGCGTTCCAAAGCCTAGGGGCTGCCATGCTAAAGGCTCGATCGCCCCTAGTAACCAGTCTAGACCTCGGAACCTTCAGCAACAGTTTGTCAGATGACCTGAGGGCTCTCCCAGATGTATGAGGAAGGAGAAGTTCAGCTAGGTACTTGGACGCTAACCCATTAAGCGATTTAAAAACAAAAAGCAAGACCTTAAACTCAATTCTACTCTTCACCGGTAACCAATGGAGAGAAGCCAGTGTAGGTGATATATGGTCACATTTTTCGCTTGCTGGTAAGAAGACGGGCTGCTGCATTCTGCACTAACTGCAGGCGATGAATCTGCCACTGAGCAATGCCAAAATATAGAGAGTTGCAATAGTCCAACCGGGAGGTTATAGAGGCGTGTATAACTTTTTCAAGGTCAGTAGGAGGAAGATAACCTTTCACCTTCGCTATGAGTCTCAAATGGTAAAAACTCATTTTAAGCACAGAGCTCACCTGTTTGTCGAATTTAAATGCACCATCAAAGGTCACACCAAGGTTATTGACAAAAGGGCGAAGATAGGCAGAAAAAGGGGCCATAGACGCCGGAAGACACTCGGCATGGTTCGGGCTAAATAGCAAAATCTCTGTCTTACCCTCGTTAAGATTTTAAAAATTCAATGGCGACATTTGGCAAAACTCCCTTTGTAGTGACTAACAAGAACTTTTACAGGAACCAGGACCCAAACATTTGTCCAGTAATGCAACTAGCACTGGTTTATATGTGCTAGACCTTCACTGGTCTCACTTTTCGATTCAATTATGATTATCATGTTAATGCTATGATTTGATACAGTATCATCATGCATCCCATCAATTTTTTACATTACTTCACATTGCATGCAGATTTGGGAGGGGTTGCAGGTCGGGCAGCCATAGTTACGGCCAGGACGTTCTTTTTAACTAGAATTTTCTAGTAGTCGAGAAATTAGAAAATCACAAAGCAATGTCTTTATGCAAGAATCGATTATGGTCTGCCAGTGCATCGATGCAGAATCGTCCACGTCTGTAGTGCGATGCATTGATTGTGATTCATTTCAACAGTCCTACTCTATGTGCTAAGCACGTACAAAGCACGTCACTCTGGATAAGAGAGTCTTCTACAGTACATGCTATAACTGTAAGTGTGTGTGTGTGTGTGTGTGTTTTCGGCAGCCCACACATCATTTTCCTGTCCCAGAGCGTGCTAGCTGGCGAGAGCGGGCTGGTTGGCGCGAGGCTGTGCCACGAGATCGCCCACTCCTGGTTCGGCTTGGCCATCGGGGCGCGCGATTGGACAGAAGAGTGGATCAGCGAGGGCTTTGCCACCTACCTGGAGGACGTGTTCTGGGCCAAAGTCCAGCAGGTACCAGCCAAACCTCAAGCACAGGGCAGTTGATCTGATATTAATCAAAACCAACATTCAGAACCTCTGTTAAACTTGCCCATGTAGGGTGATGTAGTGTTGCCTTAAAATCATACTTGTGTGTGTTGCACTACATCTGTGTGTGTTTCCTTCAGTTATTTTAACTTTGCAGAGACAGGCACAATTTCATTGAAACAATATCCCAGCTTTAATAGTTTTTATAACATATTTACAGTACCAACCTTGTCAGTGACTATAAACATCAAAATAACCGTACATTAAAGGTGATCGGGGTAATGTTCAATTAATCATGACATGGATGTGAGGTGATATTGCCTAGCCCTGACCATATGCTACCGGTTATTTTGGAAGATTTCCTCCAGTGTATTTATTTTTTGTGCATCAGGTGGGCACTGAGAGAGCAGGTGAGGAGAGTTACTGTAGGATTTGCAGTAAAACCCCATAGTAAAATTTTACTCCCTAATAGATGGATGTGTGTTTATGTGAGTGATGTGTCTCCTGCTTGTGGAGGACTTTATTTTAAATAATATCTCTACTGAGCGCTCTGCAGACAGCGGTGTGTATATATACTGTGACCTGAAAATCATGATGCAGCTGATAATGTCTCATTATTTTCATTTTTATATATCCCTCACTCCCTCCCTCTCTTTTTTCTTCCTTTTCTCTCTACCCCTCTCTCCTTCCCTCACTGCTTCACCCTCTAACCCTCCCTCCCTTCCTCTATTCCTCTCTCCTTCCTTTTCTCTTTTTATCCCTCACCATCCTTTCCTCTTTATTTCCCTCCCTCTCTTTCTCTCCATCACTCCCACCCTCCCCACCTCTCCCTAACCTTCCTTTCTTTTCTCTTCCTCCTTCACTTTTGCTTCTCCCCTTTCTCTCCCTCCCTCCTTCTCTCTCCCACTCTCCCTGACCCTGCCTCTCTTCTGCTTTTCCCTCCTTCTTTCTCTCCCCATCTCTTTTTCCCTCTCTCCCTAACTCCCCCTTCATTTCCCCCTTCCTGCTCCTCCTCTTCATCTTTCCTTTTCTCTCCCTCTCCACCTCCCTTCTCTTTTCGTCTCTCCCTCCGTCGCTTTCTTCCTGCTCCTCCTCTTCTGTGTCCAGCTGTGTGTGAGTGAGGCTGAGAAGCAGAGGGAGCTGAAGTCTCTACTGCGCTTCAGAAGGCTGAGAGATGAGCTGGAGAACACGGAGGAGGAGCTTCAAGTGCTCAGGTCTGACCTCCATCTCACCACCACCCTCTACAACATCTCTACTTCCACCCTCTACCACACCTCCACCCTCCATCACACCTCCATCACACCCCCACCCTCAACCACAACTCCACCTCCATCACACCTCCACCCTCTACCACAACTCCACCTCCATCACACCTCCACCTCCATCACACCTCCACTCTCCATCACACCCCCACCCTCAACCACAACTCCACCTCCATCATACCTCCACCCTCTACAAGACCTCCACCTCCATCATACCTCCACCCTCTACAAGACCTCCACCTCCATCACACCACCACCTCCATCACACCACCACCCTCTGCAACATCTACTTCCACCCTCTACCACACCTCCATCTCCATCACACCTCCATCTCCATCACACCTCCATCTCCATCACACCTCCACCCTCTACCACACCTCCACCCTCTATCAGACCTCCACCCTCCACAACACAACACCTGCACCCTCCACAACACAACACCTGCACCCTCCACAACACAACACCTGCACCCTCTACAACACCAACACCTCCACGCTCCATCACACCTCCACCCTCCACAGCAGACGGACGGTAATGAGGGCTTTAGCGTGAGTGTGTGAGGACAGTGTAACTGGGAAGCAGTGCAGCTTTATGTGAACAGGTGGAAGGAGAAACAGGGAGGAATCAATTTCACTCTCTGTAGCACTTCATGGCTGCTCATTATTTATAATGGAGTGAGGATTCAGCCTTCAGTCTCTCTCTCTCTCACACACACACACACACACACACAGATAAAGGTGGAGCAGTATTTAACTCATGATCGATGGTGTCCAGGTTCCCTTTTTAGCCCAGCTAATCTTACCTGTGCCCCGATCCTTTCCTCCTGCATGCTGCTAGTGCTAGAGGACAAGGTTAAAGTGTGTGAGAACGTGGAAACTTGACTATAGTTCTCAGAAACGGTGTTATTAATGTGTAAAACTGTGAAGCTTATAAAGTTATATCTTTATAAAGTTATATCTTCACCTGCATGTTTTTAAAAACTTATTGGAATCGCGTCTTGTCCTTGATTCAGCTTTTCTTACTGTTGCAGCTAATTAGCATCTTTCAGCTGCATCAACCAGACTGTCTGGTGCAGGGAAGAATCGAGCTCCTCTGTACTTACTCTCTAATCATGCTGCACTTACCCCACAGTCAGCATCATACATGAATACAAGCAGCAGGTCTGATGTAAATAACACCATCACCCTGCTGCAACAAACAGAGAGTCTTAATAATATGTAATTATGATGATGATTATTTCTCACTGTGAACACATCACAGTGCACCACAACCACATGTGAGGTCTGCATTTGACCCATCCCTGAAGGAACAGTGGTGCAGCACCTGGCGAGTGCTTGGGGACGGTACCTTGCTTATGAGTACCTTTACTGGGATTGAACCAGCAGCCTTCAGATCACGGGGCCAACTCCCTCACGTCACATAGAAATCTTGAGAATAGTTCCACAAATAGCGACTCTCATGGATTTTCTAGCGTTCACCCCCACCCTCTCTCCCCACCAAGTGATGACCAGCAGCACAGGCCGTTTCATCCATTCATGCGGAAAAGCTGCATACATGTTGTGTGTGTGATGAATACCTGTCACGCCTTTCATTCACCCACGCTCATCTCCCCCTCCTTCTCTCTTCTTAAAAAGGTCTGTAGTCTTCTTCCCTAGTGGGTGGTGCGCTGTGCCGTTCAGCTCTAGTACTCTTTACTCTTTGTTAGGGAGATTGGAGTTGCTTTCTTCACATTCTTTAGCTTGTCATCGCTGCAATGTCTGCAGTGTTGAACCCTCTGTGTTGTAAATCACTTTCACCTGCTGGATGTGAAGATGTTGGCTGCTCTGAGAGCTTTGTGTGTGGTGCTGCTGCTTGTGCATCTCATGTTGCTCTTATTTCCTCTTCCCCCAGGCACTTTATGGTCGGTCAGGCCAGTGCCAGGAGACGATAGTGGCTTTCAGTCATTCTCTCTCTCTCTCTCTCTCTCTCTCTCTCTCTCGGCTGCTAGGCCGGAGCAGATAGGGGTGTCTTTTAGAGGCAAGTCGTCCTTATCAGAACGGAGCAGAGTCGGATCTGTGTGAGTAAAGCCCGGTGTCAGGGCCGTGTTTTAGAATGAAAACCATATAAAGACTGCAGCGAAGTGCCTCGGCGGAAGTGGTGAGGACCAGGGTGACAGCTGAGAAACGTGCAAGTGCAACAAGTATTTCTGGAGAATGTAGTTGTCCTCGTCTGAGTTGTTCAAAACTTGGGTCGTTCTCACAGACAGAGAGTTCCAGACTCATCTGGAAAGTTGCAACATATATGGAGAATTCCAAATACATCTGATAGTTACAGACTCACCTGTAGAGTTCAAACACATTGGGTAATTCCAGACTCATCTGTGGAGTTCCAAACACATCTGGTAATTCTAAACCCATCTGGAAATTTCCAAACACTGAGGAGTTAGATATCAAAAATGCTATGAATATTAGTTTTAATATCAAACTGTAATCGATGATCAGTGGAAACAACATGAAGACAGAGATTCTTCTTATCCTAAACATCACCAATACAGTGCCCTAAACATGTACTCAAACCCCTGGGATAGTTTCTGCAATTTTCTGGATCTCAAAAGATCCTAATTCCTCTATACGGAGGCTGTCTCACTGGAGAAACCTGGGCTTAAGGGTCTTGCTCAGTGGCCCAGTCGTAAAAGTTCTTGTTGGGGAGGAATGTCCCGCTGTGTCCTGGGGGGCTGGTATCCTGGAGCATTTCCATCATACCTGCTGAGTAAATTCTGGTGACCGTCTACCCGAAACAAGGTGCCAGTACTCTGGAATAACTCTAGAGTACTGGCCCTCCAGGACCACAACTGGACTGCACTGTAGATAGAGCTGAATTTCAACCTACAACCTTGTGGACTGTAATAAGTAACATATTGAATTCAGATGCTGTATGCCATTGAAATTCTATTTTTCTCTCTAATTTAAAGGGGCGCTCTGCCTGAAGATGGTGACCTGACTGAAATGTCTGTCTAACAAAACAGTAATTTTCTTGGCGACTCATCACAGGTCTCCCATGTCCTGTATGATTCATTGTTGCCGCATTAGCATGTTTGGACAGCAGACTCGCTCAGTGTGGTTCAGTTTCAGACTATTGATGGACCGAGGCTTAAAATAGAGCAACAACACATCTCTGGTTGCTGCCGTCTCCCTGATGCTCACAGAGGTCGACGTTTTAACCACAAACCCCGCTCCAGGAGTAGCCTCGTCACGGCCCCCAGTGCCAACGCCACGAAACAAAGGCTTCAGTGTGGTCCTGCTCTCGTCCAACAGGGAGAAAAGGAGAGTGATTTGTAGCGAGGCTGTGTGGCGCCTGCGTATCGATCGCTGGAGCCGGCCATCACAGAAGCCTTTTATAGGCGAGGCCAGTTAATCTCCCAACGCCGATCGATTCTTTTTAAAGCTGGCTAATCATCGCACACGCAGACGCTGTTTGTTTGCCGCCGTCTGCCCTCGCTCCACTCGCAGGAAGGAAACACTCTATCAGTCATTAGCTGTGAGGGGTGAGGAAAATAAAACCCTTCTCCCAACTACCTGACTGCTGCTGCTGCGTCTGCGTCATGGCTCGGGGACGTCATTGGAAAGAGATCAAATGGGACGTAAATCCCCAAAAAGATCATTGTGCGACGGGATTCTCCTGTTTCACACAGAAATGCATGAATATTTACAACTACCCGTTGGACTCTGGAGTGTAACGATGCGCACACACGGACGGATTGAGATGACGTATGATTTTTGGACCGCAACATGACTCATTTTGATGCTGGAAAAACAGTGGTGTTAGTAACAGCCTCCGCATATTTCTGCCTTTCGTCCCACATGATCTGCCCTCCTTGATTATTTTGCGTCCTTTCATTTTCTTATTTGAAGAGTTTCATTTTGATTCTACAGGGTACAGTATAGCTCCAGTTTTTATTGCGATACACTAATATCTTGACATTTGACACTGTTAAAAATTTAGATTTAAACGTCATGGTTCACATTTTAAATTAATTATCTTCAAGAGTATCCTACACCAATACTACACTCAATATTACTGGATGAAACAGCTTGGATGTGGTTACTACTGTAGCTTAGTAACTGTGATATTAAAACAGCAGCTTGACTGCAGCTTTTAATCAGAAGTAAGCAGCAGTTTAATAGTAGTTTCCCCAACACTGCTCCCAGCACCGTGGTCCAGCATGTTGCTACTCTGTCTACAGCAGTGGTCCCAAATGGCGGCCCGCGGGCCAGATCTGGCCTGAGCAAGCAATATATCTGGCTCCTCCCGTCACATTGGCAACAAATGTGAACAGACATGTGCACTTTCTATGGCCATCTGTGATTTGCGATCTCCACGTCAGTGGGTTGACATCTCCGCTAGTCATTAAAAGTGAGTGAAATCTCAATGATAACAGTTGCAGTAACAGAATTTGAACTTAAGAGACATTATATTCATTCCGCTGTATATTTCTGAGTAATTAGTGCATAAAAACTGAAGTAATTAATTACATGACTTGCAAAGTAAACACATTAGCGCTCGTGACTCTCATATGGAACGCCATCATGCGCAAAAACAGAGAAGCTGATGTGACGTGGATTTGTTGGCCCTCAGCCTGACTTGCTTTACATAAATTGCCCCCCCGGTGAAAGATAATTGGGGACCACTGGTCTACGGGAACAGAACTGGGTCTTCTGTCTGCTTGTAAATGGCTGCATATCAGTAGCATGGAGTGTGTTGTTAAGTGGGTTTCAATGCTGCTGCTGCTGCTGCCAGGGAAACACCACTCGGATCGAGAGCAATGCAGCAGATTCCCTGATCAGCTCTCGTCAACTCAATGCCCTGCACTCTCACACTTTACAGACCAAATCGGGAAACTACGGGAAAAGTCAGTGAGTCGGGAGCCTCCATGGTGAAGCACGCTCTCAACCCGGAAAAACCATTCATGCAAGTGCATTACTTAAAGGTAAGTTCTTCAGAGCCAACCTTCAAAAGGCTGAGGCTGTACAGCGGGCACTCATCGATTCCCAATTCAGGGCTGAGCGAGAAACACAGGTGGATATTTGGAGCCAGGTGTTAATTCTAATACTATTACTACAGTTTTACATTTACAGCATTTAGTTGACACTCTTATCCAGAGACTTCAGTTTGCCTAACGTCAGGGACAGTCTCCCTGCAGCAACTTGGGGTTAAGGGTCTTGCTTAGTGGCCTGGTTGTGGTAGTTCTGGAGGTAGGATTTGAACCCATGACCTCTTGTGAGTGTCCTAACCACTACACCACCACCCTCCTCGGTGTTAACAGTGTTAACAGGTTCTTGGTCCTGTCTAAAGTCTTGTTGGCTGAGAAACAAATTTAGAGTGTTTAATTCCCAACAGCAGGTTGATTATAGATAGAAAAGGGGCTTAGACAATTATGAGGGGTATGAGAACAAGATGTCTGCTATGATATGATTGCTTTAGGATTCAGCTCATGAGCCAGAGATTGATATGAGACAGTATTATATGCTGATTTAACACCATCACTTCCATTCATATCACGTCACAAAAAGCAACTACAATATTTTTTGGCATTTTTATTCCTGAGCTCAACTCATTTCACATGATGTCTGATCAGTGTTTTCATTTTGGATAAGTGCTATTGGCTTGCTGATCATTGAACGGATCCCTACTGTTTATGAGTCCTGGTCTCAAATAGAAACAGAGAGAGTCTCCAGGAAAACTGTCGTTGTAACTGAGAAACGTAAATGATTCTGGATAAGAGCCTCTGCCACATGTCATAATGAAATGTGATAAAGATCAGTACCAGCTCTCTACTGGAGTTGATGTTGCTGCTGGTTTTATTATTATAGACATGTGGAAATGTTGGAGTGATCATCATTATTGTACACTAGCAGCTACAGTTAACATTAAGATCTAAGAGTTTGTCTCTGGTCTCTGTAAGGGCTACTTTCTCCTGAAGTTCCTCTCCGGTGAAGTGGGCGAGCAGCAGTTCCTCAACTTCTTCCGGCTCTTCGTGAGGAGATACCACGGACAACTCATACTGTCTCAGGTAAACAAAAGCCTACATTATTTTGAAACTTCCAGTAAATTAAACACACCCACAGTCTATTCAGTTTTTCTTTAAACTCCCCTGCTGCCGTGATTAGTAGAATGGAACAGTAAAGCAAGTGGAGGACTGTCCCGTCTGGTGGATGTAGTTTAGTTTGAATTAAATTAGAGACAGTGTATTTAGTGTTGGTTCTGGGAGACCCACAGGAAGCACAGGTGGGTGGGAAAAGCACCGGCTGTGTGTTTCAAATGGGTTCTAATTGTACCTTATATTTGCTGACTCTCTGATTGTCTCATCAGGATTTCCTTCAGATGTTTCTGGACACATTTCCCGCTCTGAGCAGGTAAGCCTGAACCAAACTGCACCTAAAAACATGTAGCTAAAATTGACAGAGTTGTAATTACGTTACATAATGTTTCACTTGGTTTTATTCAAAAAGAGACTTACAGTCAGGAAAAGCGTTCAAGCTTGGGAGCGTGGAAGAACTAACAGTGGATACTAAGTGCAAAGTTCTAAGTGCAGGAGGATGAAGGTATCCTCAGTGAGTTTGTACAGGGGTAATGTAGGATGGGCAGTGATCTAGGAGAGGAGGTGCTCTCTGAAAAGGAAAGTTCTGGTAGACCATGGCAGCTCATTCCACCAGCGCAGTGACAGTTTCTGTGGTCAGGGCTGAGTAACATGGGGTGGGAATTGGTAGTGTAGGGTGTTGGCTCTATAATCGGAGGTCACCAATTCAAGTTCTGGACCTTTAATGGTACCACTGAGGTACTCATGTGCAACGTATCGTCCCCAAACACTGGTCCCTGGCTCTGTGCGTCAGCTACCCACTGCTGCTCTCGTGGATGGGGCAAATACAGAGCTCACATTTGGTTGTGGTGCACTGTGTGCTGTGTCGTGTTCACAATGACAGTATCGCTCACTTTAACTCACTTTAATTAACTGTAATAAGTGTAAAGCATATTGTTATTGAGAACTTAAATGGAACTCAGCTGGACTTCTTTTAGGCTGTTGATGTTGTATCACCGCTCATCCAAAAGCCTTCTTCAGTTCGACAACTCTGATTTGGGGTCCCAGTGTTCTACCTTAAAAGAGAGTTGTTGACTCACACAGAGCATGGTGTGAGTGGTCAGGGTCACCCGAGGCCAGGTGGGAACTATTTGTAGGTTGTTGCTCCACTCTGCCGTCATGAGAGTCAGTAGGGACCCATTCAATTTGATTTGATTTATATAGCGCTCTTAACAACAATCATTGTCACAAAGCGGGTTACATATAACCAGCCCAGTGGCAGTGACAGTGGCAAGGAAAAACTCCCTGTAGTAGGAAGAAACCTTGAGAGGAACCAAGACTCAGAAGGGGACCCCATCCTCCTCTGGGCGACCGGGTGCATGAACATTTAATACATAAGTTAACATTAGTTCAAGATTAATCTTTAATTAATCATTTTTAAAGAAGTGATAATATAAAAAAATGTCCAAGGGGTGCTTTCGAATCCCGAGTCGTTGCTGGGGCGGCACTAGGGGATAACCACTGCAGCTCCCTATCAGACTTTTACAAGCGAAGAAGTCTTTAAAATGAGAGGTGAATCGTCTTCAAAAACCTAAATGAAATCCTGTTAGCTTTGATTCAAGCACTCCCGACTACCTCGCCCTGGACGACTGAGAACCTGCACAGACGTGAAACATATTCAATCTGAAAGTGATGCATGAGGATACAGAGAGACCCAAACAGGATTAGATTTGATCAGATATTACTTGCTGCCAACTTTGATTTCAGCTCTGCTGCTGCTGTTCCTGAACTATAACGGTTTTATCTTTTTTTGGGACATGCTGTTTTGATTAAGCTGGGTTTGTGTGAATGCACAGAGACTCCCATGCAGTCTTCCCAAGCCGTCCACTCTGTGGCTGGTGGGAAACTGTAGTTCGGTCTGGAGCTTTGTTCCCAGGGATCATCACGTCTGCATCCAAACAGCTGCTGGTATCTGTATTGAGCTGTCAGTTCAGGTGGATCAGTCCAAGCAGCTCTTACTCGGCTCTTCTGCGCTGATCGAGTCAACAGAGGGGGAAAAACACCAAACAAACACCATATGTTTCTGATTTGTCTCAGTCAATTCATACTCCACAATTTTTTTTTTTCATTTTTACATTTTTCTTCTCTCATTTCATTTGCTCGATTTGATTCTCATGTTCTAAATTTTTATGACTGTCCAGTATTACCATGTGTGTATGACAATTAAATCTGCATATTCTTCTAACTGCACCGGTGTCTTCTACGAAGGCCATTCTTTGTGTAGTTCTTGAAATTATTACACTTCCACCATTCTTCAAATCTTGCTTTCTTGCCGCCACAGTGTGCATTGTCCTTTGTGTCCTCGACGTCTCTACTTTTTAGCTGCTACAGTTGGATCAGGCTTTGTGCCATTTCCACATCAGCTGCACTTAGATGTGAACAATTTTGTTGTAAAAGTAACTAACAATTCTCTAGCTAGCTGCAGGTCGGCTTTGCTCTTAGAACTGCTAAATCAGCCATTATTGAACACTTCTCCGTGAGCATGAATTTGGGCTACAAGACAATTTCTGTCCAGTTGCTCACTTTATTACAGATGCGAGAGCAGCTTGATGGGACACAAAGTGGGCAGTTGGTAGTGTTAACGGTAAGGAAGTGGGACCTCTGATCAGAAGGTTGCCGGTTTAAGTCCTGCACCAGTGAAGTTACCAGTGAGGTTCCCAAGCACTGCCAAAAAGCTGACCCACTGCTCCTTCACGAATGGCTCAAATGCAGAGCTCACATTTGGTTGTGGAACTCTGTGTGCTGTGCTATGTTCACAATTACAAATCACCCACTTAAAATCACTTAGTGTTGGATTAAAGGAATGTGGGGACACAATACTGTTCCAAACCTGATGCTAATACGGTGTCTGTTGGCATTAAATACAACAACGTCTTTGTAAGACCTTTATTTATGTTCCTAATTTTTACTTGTTTTATTGAAGACAGAACTCACAAATCTGAAGGTACCAAATCAGAGAGGAGCGTCCTTGCTTTTTTTACTCTAACGAGTAAACAGCCGTGTGTCAGACTGTGCTGACCTACAGGATTGTTCCTATTTACATTCTGTGTGTGTGTGCGTGTGCGTGTGTTTATTGGACCTGTCTCTGAAAGCATCTTTCAGCAGGAAGTGGAGTGTTTCTGCCCTCCCTGTTGTTCCTACTTAAACATGTTTGATTGCCGTGTTGTGTCCTGGTGAGTGCTGCCCTCGCGGCTGACCCTCAAGGGCCATTAGCTGATTATATGTACAGGTGATCTGCAAGCCAACAAGCTCACAATGCCCCGAGAAGGACTTTGCCTTGAATCACAATGCAGAAAAATCAGCTTTCACTCAGAGACGCCCTTAGTCTTGAACAACACACACATGTCCCTCACTGTCTTATTTCAAGGAGTTTACGCAAGAGAGTTGCAAAATGACCACAGTCCCCCAAACTGACTGGATCTTGTGTTTATTTTCCAGTCAGGGCCTCACCCTCGGATCCATCTATTTCGACTGGCTCGATACACCTGGAATTCCGAAGGTAAGAAGCATTAAGACGGCCGTCTCTTTCTTGCTGTTCGCTAATTCATGAAAGACGGATTGAACACACGCTGATTATGCAAACACCAGCTCCAGCGACCTTGTTACACAACGGAGGAAGCCGTGCTTTTCTGTGAATGCCGCCTCCGCTCCACCGCTCCATTCAAAATCGCTTTTCCAGCCTCGTGCTGTGCAGTGGTGGCGTGTGGTGGAGGTGGTGTTGGGTTTGCGCGAGGCTCGCTGCAGCTTCCCCACTAATTTTAGCTCTCTTTAGCCATTTGGAGCCTGTTTAAATAGTGTTTTTCAGGGAGGTGAATGTGGCGATTCGGGGTGAGGGTTACAGAACGGCGGCTCCCCGGCTCCACTGGGGTTTTATTGGATTTGACGGTCGTAGCGCTTTTGGGAGGAAATTCTCCTTCATCCCGGACACAGATCGTGTTTCTCCTGCAGCTTTACATTAGCTCCACGTGATGTGTGGTCCTCAGCAGGTCGCACACGCTCACTTCTACCCAGTCCAATGGTGCAAGAACAGCGTCTTAGAGGCGTCGCATGCAGAATTACCACCTTTATTTTTACATCATGATATTTCTGAAGGATCTTATTATAAAGAACATTATGTTGGTGTTGTTTGTGTAACCAGCTGTTTGTATTCTGCAGTGTCTGCTCTGATTTATTTTTTGCAACATAACACGCTGAGCTGCAGTTTTAATCTCAACAAGGCTGTCTCAGTTGCACTTTGCTGTTGTGACCACTAGGGGCAGAATTACATGTCAAAGTCAAGTCAAAGTAAACTTCGTCATCTCAACTATGTACACATACATAGAGAGGCGAGACTACGAGGCTCCACGTTCTACAGTTTGAACAGAATATCTTAAAGTGCTGAGCATTTAAATGTTCTCATCATATACTTCTTAGTATCTTGACTTCTGACACCTGCTGGAATTCTTTTCTGCTTCATCGTCACTTTTTAGTAGCCAAAAATTTTAAAAGTCAATCTTCAGATTCAGTAAAAAAAAATTTTATTAATGCTGATTCAAAAAATTGAGAAATTCTAATGTTCAGAGATTTATTCTGTAATTTCACAAATTTACAACTCTTCACCTGCAGGTGTCGCTATAACAACTCTGAATCTTCTCCAGCAAGTTTCGTAATAAGTAGCTTTGCTTATGTGCTACGTGAGTGTTCTGTTGCACCGTACGGCCAGCAGGTGGCACACTCTGAACCCAGTGATATGCCTTTATTGGTGTCAATTAAGCCCGTTTGTGCTGCTGTGGTTGTCTCGTAAATATGCGTTTTCCACAACATGAATGAAAAGTTGATGTAAGTGTAAAATAATTCTAGGGCTTTATTATCATGACTGAACAGTTTATAATAAAAATTGACAAATGTGACCCTCCACGGCAAAACCAGTCGCATGTCGCAACGGAGGTTTCCGAGAAAAACGACCGTTTATGTTGCGTGGGGTAAAATTTTGGATTTTTTGTTTTTAGTGTTTTGAAACAGTGGAAGGTCTATACTGTACTGTTGTGAATAAATTTTGCTGAAAAACTTACCCTTTCCATCCTAAAAACATGACTTTCTTGAGGTGAGGAATTCAATTCCAGCAGAATGTTAAACGTTTCTGTTTTGACCGCTCTACTTCAATATTTACGCTAAATCCACTGGTTGACCAGCGTCATCCATCTTCGTTTCCCGAGTTCAGTTAACCTTACGCAGGTAGGCGATCCTGTACTCCGCTACTGTAAATACAAACATAGCCGAGACCACACCAAGCGTCTGTGAGTGCTACGTCGATAGTCAACTTCAAAGACAGATTTCTCTGTTTCTCACTTGGCGTGACAGGAGAAACCCGACTCCTTTGAATGTTGATATCTCAGTCATATGTCGTCTGATTCATTCAATATAGGTATCGTTTTGAAGCTTGATTTATGCCCTTTCATGAAAACATAATAACAATTTTGAAAATTTGCGACAAGCAACTGGTTTTGCTGTCGAGGGTCACAAATGACTATAGTATCCTTTGTTGTCTTGTGACAGTTGGTGCAATGGATTAATTTAATAATTCAATAATAGTTAATTTTATAATTTACAAGTCTTCACCTACAGGTGACGCTGTAACTGCACTGGGCTCTGTTATTAGTAGCTTTGTTTATGTCGTATGACTATTTAGCAGCGAGGGCTCTGTTGCATCATAAAGCCCGAAGGTGGTGTGACTCCACACTCAACTCAAATGATTTATTCAATTATTAAATTAATTATTAAAATATTCATGTATTAGCAGTATAGATCACCACAGCTGTTACTCTAAAACATGCATTGCCTTAATGAAAAGCTCCGGCAGCCAGCGTATTAAAATCATAAATGAGTGAGTTTGAGCTCTAGCGGTTCAGAGTGGAACTAAATTTTGTAATGAACCGGTTTTCTTAATTAGAACACAGTGATGCCATGCCGGTCTGGTCTCAGTCGTCTCTTGTTTTTGTGGAGACTTCTAACGATGTGTGTCTGCCGTCGTCGACAAAAGGATCAATTTTGTCATTTCAGATAAACCCTCCTCTTCCTCCTTCTCATGCTCCTGCCTCTAATCCTCCTCCACCGGCCTGATAACACATTGCACTTGAACGTCCCTCAAAGTAAATCATGGCAGGAAATAGTTGCACTCCACAATAAACACACTCCCTCCCTCTCTCCTTTCCTCCCTCCCTCTAACACACACACTCAGCCCGTAGAGCAGCAGAATAAGTGAAGGTGCCGCCCACTGCATGAGTAATGAGATGGGAATAGAACTCCTGCTTTTTCCATTGCTTTTGCTGTTTTCCCAGTCAGTGAGTGAGTAAGTGAGTGGGAATGTGAAGAACTGGAGTTGGATTTGGAGTTGGACTCTCCGGCATGTCCTCCACCGTCTGGCTCTCGCGGCATCACACTGCCCTTGTCCCTCACGCTGCGGTCCACTGTGGAAATCAGTTCTGAAACACATTTACAATATTTATCCAGGGCTGGTAAAGTTGCCACTGAGGTACTCATGAGCACGGTACCGTCCCCAAGCACTGCTCCCCGGGCGCTGCCCTTGTTAGCTGCCCACTGCTCCTTCATGGATGGGTCAGATGCAGAGGTCGTTGTGGTGCACTGTGTGCTGTGCTGTGGTGTGTTCACAATGACAAATAATCACTTACTTATCAGAGTCTTTTATCCACAGCGACTTCCATCTCCTGATTACAGGAACAGTCTCCTTGTGGCAACCTGGGGTAAGGGTTTAGCTCAGGGACCCAGTGATGGTAGTGCTGCGGGTAGAACTTGAACCCACAACCTCTCGGTCAAGAAGCGTGTATCCTTACCACTAGACCTAGACCACCACCACCACCTGAAATCACACGCAAGACCTGTAGCAGTCTCTCAGCCAACCGTCCACGTTCGGATGCGTCTCCTCATGAGGGAGGAGATCGAGTCGCGGTGGCGGTGTTGGGGAGATTTGGGCAGGGTGGAGGCGACCTCTCTATATATGGTGTTATTTTTGTGCCAGAATTGTGAGTGTGCTGTGGAAATCCAGACATACACCTGGAGAAAGCTGATTGGCTGATTTAGTCTTCAAACAGGTGGTTAATATGGTTCCAAGTTCATATAACGAATATAAACATGTGTTTTGCAGTACGACACCAAAAGTAGCAATAAGTAGACAAGTTGTGTGTTGTTTGAACATTTTGGGTGTGATGTTAATGTGTGTTTTCTATCGGCTTTCATACAATATAATGTATGTAATTCAACAACACATACACATCAAAAATGTCCAAATATCTTAGAACTCGTCTTCTTGTTGCCCCTTTTGGTGCCGTACTGGAAAAATGTGCGTTTGTGTTCCGAACGTGAACTTGGAACCTGATGAGAGATTAATACAGCCAATCAGCTTTCTCCAGCTCTGTGATTGGCTGGTTTTGAGCAACATTTATAGGTGTTAAGGTGGAGTTGAGTGTGCACAGACACCTCAGTTTGCATGTTAGTTTTAGATTAAATATGGAAAATAAGAGTGAATTTTCTTTTGGTATCAAGTAACAAAAATATTATCCTGGTGTGTCATGGTGTGTCACTTCCCTTTTTTTCGAACATGGTTTTTGGTTAAAGTATAGAACTTAGTTGGCGTTAACTTGGGTTTAATGACAGTTGTTGATTTTGAGTGTAGATTTACAGATTGAAGAACAGTTGTGGACTATAAAGTGCTGTTTGTAAGTCACTCTGGATAAGAGCCTCTGCTAAATGCTGTAAATATAAATGTAAAAATGGTTGAAATGTAATTAATTTACATTACACTTCTCCTGTTGTGATCGTTTCACTTGCTGAGAGGAATAATGACCGTCGTAAGTCTAATAGAGCATCTGTGGGAGATAACTCTGCTAACATCGGTCTGCACGCTTGCATCTGGGGCTGGACGATATCACCTCAAATCAATATCACAATTAATTAAAGATTTTACCTTGATTCTGATTAATGAACAGTTATTTTGGTTTTGATTTCAGTTTTTTGCCATTCTACTTCTAATTTAAAGTGTATATTCTACTTCTAGTTTGAAGTTTAAAGTTTATATTCTACTTCTACTTTATTTTTTTAAATGTTATACTCTATTTATATATTGCTTATTCTGTGTGACGTATTTGTTCTTTGTGCTGTCCAAACTGGAGTCACATCGTCTCGTCTCTCTGTACTGTACAGTATATAGCAGAGATGACAAATTTGACTTGACTTTGACTTGACATAGTTCACTGACATGGTTTATACTGTAAATCCGCTCCGTTATTAATGCTATGATATAGTTTCTTATGAAGGAGTGCAGATCTTTATAACAGAACACTTTTTTAAAAATAGTTTTTAAAATAATAAAAAATAAATCTCATGGTCAAAATGACATAGAGTTGGTTTTGATTAACTGGAGATTATTTGCCCAGCCCTACTCTTGACAAATACAACCTCGTTAGTCGTCTCACACACATTTGCATAGTGAGAGTTGCCGTGTCAAATATCTCATACGTTGCAAGGTAAGATTGTGATGATTATTATTTGATGTGATTGCAGTAAACGTGGGAAATCAGCAGCATGGAGGGAGGGAGGGAGGGAAGGGAGGAGAGGTGGAGGGAGAGATGAAGTGGGAAAGAAACAGAGAGAGGGAGGGAGAGAAGGAGTGTGTGCTAATGTCTCTGTCTCCGTCTCCCAGATGTTTTCTATTACCTTTGGGAGAGCTCTGATGCTGAAGTACTGCACTACCTGCACTACACAACACACACACACACACACTACACACTCCCATGTGGTGAGAGAGGAGCAGTGAGGGGGGAAGTGAGAGTCACCTGTCCTGACTGCAACCTTTTCCTTTAACTGCTTTAGAGGCTTTCTAGTGGACGGCTCTCTGTTGATGTGTGTGTGAGTTGCTGTGTGTGTGTGTGTGTGTGTGTGTGTGTGTAGTTCAGGAAGAGAGGGAGGAGAGAGAGAGAGACAGAGAGAGAGACAGAGAGAGAAGCTCCTCCCCGGCTTGGTATTTGAGTGCAGTGTTTGATTACAGTCGGCTTCTGCTCCCAAACCTGCTGCTCGCTCTCTCTTTCTCTCTCTCTCTCCCCCTCTCTCTCTCTCTCTTTCTCTCTTACTCCAGCTCGTCACCTTCTTCTCCTCCCTCCTCTTCCTTATTTCTCTCTCTCTTCTCTGTCTTTTTCCCCTCACTCCTTTCTTCTTGTATCTCTCTCTTCTACACTGCTTTTCTCTCCCCCTCACTTTCTGTGTGTGTGTGTGTGTGTGTGTGTGTGAGAGAGAGAGAGAGAGAGAGAGAGAGAGAGGAGTGTACTGGCAGGGCGCACTTTAATAAGGTTAAGTGCAGCTTGTGTGAGCGCTTGAAGGGAGGAGAGGAGAGGGAGTGAGGAAGAAGAAAACAGAAGGAGTGGAGGAGGAGGAGTACAGCAGGGAGGAACTAATGCTCCATTACAACCTAATGAGGAAATTCTCTCTCTCTCTCTCTCTCTCTCTCTCTCTCTCTCTCTCCCACTCTCCTCTCTATCTCCTCCTCGTCTCCAGTGCTTGTTGGAGTGCAGCTCGTCGTGGTGTCGGGCTCCGGTGGTGGAAGAAGTCAGACGTGAGGTAAATCTCTCTTCATTTGTCGTTTGTATCTGTGGTTCGTAGCTCTGTCTCTTCCCTCACTCCGACCGCTTCACTCCTCCTTTTCTCTACCTCTCAGCTATCTCTCTCGCTCTTGTTCTTGTTCAGCTCTAGGCAGCGTTTAGTGTTTAGCCTCCGGAATTCCTGAGATCTGTTGAGCTCTCGCTAGACTCGCTTGTGTGTGTGTGTGTGTGTGAGCGGCAGGTGAGTTTCAGACACTGTATTTAGTGCAGATTGTGAGCGGTTCATTGCTTTATAAAGGTGATTTGTACACCAGCACATGGAGTGTGTGAGTGTGTGAGAGAGATATATATAGGGGGAGAGAGAGACAGAAAGGGAGACGTGTGTGTGAAAGAGTGAGAAGAGACGACAGAAGTTAGCGCAACAGAGAGAGATGTGTGTGCGTGCGTGAGGATTGTTTGTATGTGAATGGAAATAAATGTAGAATATCTTTTGAAGTAATTGCCCCTTTTCTTTCCCCTCTCTTTCTCTCTCGCTAGGCAGCAGCATGGATGTGTGTGTGTGTTGGTGTAAAGCGCAGTAAGAGGAAGAGAGCAGAAAGCAGAGCCAACTTCAAACAGGTGAGACTCCACCTTTATACCTCCCTCCGTCCTTCTCTCCCTCTCCCTTTGTCCCCTCTATCCCGTCCCTGTTCCTCTCTCCGTTCATCCCTCCCTCCCTCCCTCCATTCCTCCCTCTCTTTGTCTCTCTCTCTCTCCCTCCTTTCCACTCTTTTCTCTCCCTCTCTCCTTCTCTCCGTCCTTCTCTCTCTCCCTCCTCCGTCTCTCCCTACCACCCTCCCTCCCTTATTATCTCTTCTTCATCATTTTTTAGACTAACCCTGACGACCCTCTCGGTGCTCCTCGTTGCTCGGCGGTGTGTGTGTGTGTGTGTGTGGTGTGGTGCGGTGCAGCCTGCAGCAGGGACATTAAGGCTGGCATTGTTCTCGTGGTGCTGTTTCTCGGCCTCTAGTGACAGCGGGTGAAGAGAGAGAGAGGGGGAGAGAGACGGAGCTGAGAGTAACCTCAGGCTAGGGTTGGAACAATACATTAATCTACATCAATACAGTGATCAACAAGTCAACAACTTCCATCAGTATAAAACATCCAGCAGACATCAAGCGCACCGTAACGACGCTTAATACTGAACACCAGGTCTGTTGTTGTTAAAAGAGGAGACTGTGCCTCATTCATCAAGCGGTATTAAGATAAAACACCTAGAGCTGCACTTCCACAAGAAAACACCAGTGTGATGCTCAAGTTTTGAAGCTGTGACATGAAAAATGGCAGAGTAGAAAGACTTTGATTCAAGTGCATTGAGGTGAATGTATTCTTAATGGGAGAAAATGAGTGGGTTCCTATGGGGAAAATAAACGACAGAAGAAAAGGATGAAAAAGGCGAGTGCGGGTCATGACGGCTACAGATACTGTATGTGGAGAGGCTCATGGACCCTCGAATCATGTTAAATTTGGTGTCTTGCTGAAGAACGGCGGCCGTGCAGTAAAGCATTGAAATATGAGCTGCGTGTTAGTCTATGGGGGAAAAAAAACAGACAAAAAATGGACAGAACTTGTGAACGAGTGCACGCATCAAAAACATGAAGTCAAGCAAAACACACCGCTATAGACCACACGTTTTAGAGTTGGAACAAAGTTTCTAGCACAAAATCAGTATCAGTGGTCAGGTAAAGTGTGGAATAAAACTCAATATGGGACTGATTAATCTCCACTTACTCAGTTTCTTCAAGATTGTAACATTAACTAAGGTTTTCTCATGAGATCTGCTCTTTACTGTTTAAACAGTGAGTCACACTCCCGTGCATTTGTGTCTGTGTGTAAACATGAGATTGTTTTCTTTAGTTCTACAGTTGTACAAAATTACACCATTTAAATACCTTAACTTTCTTAGTAACACCTTGAAGTAAAATGAAGACGATGTTGGTGAACGAGAGCCAGTGTTTTTCATGTAAATGTCTGGTTGAGTTCAGGTGGAAACATCTCCTGATATCTGAGCAGTTTGGTGTGATGTGATGAACGGAGGTGACGGTGTTAAATCAGCATGTGATAGTGTCTCATATCCATCACTGGCTCCTGAACTGAACCTGATGGAAATCGTATTGTAGCAGATTTGGTGATTTGGGCAGATGTGGAGTCGTTGTTGGTTGAACGGATGTATGATGTGATGATGTGGTGATGAAAATCGTGCTGTAAACTCCTCCGTTCGGCTGCTCCCTCTTTCATGTGAGATCACGGCACTTCCATGACGAGCTGCTGTTTTTCCTGAGGGACTTCAAAATGTCCGACCAGACCTCAGCCTGTTGCTCTCTCACTCTCACACACACACACACACACACACTCCCTCCCTGGCTGTGTTTATGTGTGGGTTTGCTGCTGTTTACTCCCGTCCTGCTGAGGTTTATCCAGTTTGCAGAGCGCGACTCGGAGATGTAGACATTCCTCAGTTATAGTGAGCAAAAAATGTCAAACAAGAATGAGTGCAGGGTGTGTGTTTGTGTGTGAGAGAGAGAGTGTGTGTGTGTGTGTGTGTGTGTGTGGGCGTGTTCGTGTGTGTGTACAAAGTCATAATCAAGTGGCTGAACGTTTGCATGGCACCAGCACATGGCATTACGTGTCTCGAGGAGCAAAGTTACACAAGTGTGTGTTCAAGACTAGTTTTTGGCAGCAGCCAGGGAGCAGTGCTTGCTATTGAGTATCTCAGTGGTACCTTTACCGGTCCAGAACTTGAACCAGTAACCCTCCAATCACAAGCGCAGCTCCCAAACTGTAACACTATCAACTGCTTTGGGCCGGTGCTAACATGGGCGGACAGTTGGTAGCGGAACGGTTAGAGTTGGCCCCCTGATTGGAATGTTGCCGCTTTAGATCCCGGATCGATACAGGTACCAGTGAGGTACTCATGATCGAGGTACCATCATCAAGCACTGCCTCCCAGGGGGTGCCTATGTCAGGTGACCACTGCTCCTTCACGGATAGGTCAAATGCAGAGCTCACGTTTCATTGGTTATGCACTGTGTGCTGTGCTGTGTTCACAGTAACAAGTGGAGCCAGCACTGCTGAAAAGTCTTAATGCAGGTCGTCCTCTTCTTTTGAGTATGGGTGGTTGGAGACGAGCAGCGCTTGATGTTCTACAAGAACACTCTGCTTGATCAGTGCTGATAAGGAAGCAGCTGCAGGTTTGTTCTCAGTGTAACATGAATAATGAATGAAACGCAGCACGTCCGAGTGTTTGGTTATTGTTAAGATGTCTTTTGTATTGCGAGGAAGGTAAGAAGAGTGAAGGAGCAGAACCGTTTCATCTTCAGTATTGAGCTCAGGGTGATGGGGATGGTTTAGTAGAAGCTGTAGGACTTCCATAGCTACACACATCACCATCTACAGTATGTTAGTGAAGTTAATGTGTGTCTGAGTGTGTGTTTGACTTTTCCTGATGGAGTCGTCGTTGAGTTTGGGCGGTGATGTCTGTTCTGAGCCCCTGTGTGTGCAGTTGGGGTACGTGTTGGAACGCAATAACCCTTCACACTCAGCTGTGAGCAGCCTGGTGCTTGATTGGTGTGGCAACACCTGGACACACACTCCTCACACTCTCATCCACATCTTCATCCTGAGCGTGTGTGTGTGTTTGAATCTTGCGTATCATTCATTCGTTTGTCTTCCAAATCAAAACTAAACCCAGGAGCGTGTTTTTTCTGCAGTAAGAGTTTCCAAACCCAAAATGAATAACGAGTCTTTTACTGAGTTCCTGATTCGTGCTCAAATGGAAAAAAGGCTAAATGAAAACCCTCATGTACCCTCGTGTACCCTCATATCAAATGGAGGTGATGAGCTGCAGGTGAGCGCTAGACGTGGTTGATCATGAATTCACACACCGCTGGTTTTTACTGCTGATAAGACTGAACAGCGTTGTGTGTGGAATATGGGTGCACATTGTTTTTTTTTTTTTTTTTAACCATAAAATGGGAAATTTGAAAACAACTCGTTAACTTTTTTTGTTTGTTTTGGAAGCAAATTTTGAAAGCAAAATGTATTTTTTGGTTTTAATGTAAATAAGAGATCAGATGAACAGTGAAATGGTTGTGTTTGGGTTTACTTTTCTGCTCTGTGTAGTTTTTGTTTTTTATCCTACTAAAACTGCCTTTAAATCTCTGGTTTTGGTAGAGGGTGGTGTGGTGGACGTGGTTGTCTAGTAGTTAAGATGCTCGTCTCTGGACTAAGCGGTCATGGGTTTGAACCCTGCCTCCAGGACTACTGCCACTGGGACCCTGAGCAAGACCCTTAGCTCTGAGGTGCTGTAATTAGGAAAATGGAAGTGGCTCTGGATTAGAGCTTCCATAAATGCTGTAGTTGTAAATGTGTGTGTGTGTGTGTGTGTTGAGCTGGTGGCTCCGGACCAGCAGCTCCACGTCCGTAACACCTCGTAACTTCACAGCACTTTGTGATGGAGGGATGGTGGGAGTATAAAGGAGCCATGAAAGGAAGAAAGGAAAGAAAGAA